>BGNK01002434.1:2159-52953 GCA_003297005.1 Symbiodinium sp. clade A Y106
TGGACCTATCTACCTAATTATACCTGTCAAAAACCCCAAACCTCGGGATATGTTTTATAACTTAGAGTCATCTGAGGAGCCAGCCGTATGTTAGCTATATGCAAGAAGATCTAAGTGACGGCTAGGGGCAAACAGCAAAAATACATATTCCGTGCCGTGCACAAAAAAAAGACACGCATTCGTTCAACAAAGCACAGGTCTGTTACTTAGAAAAAACATAACACTCTCATATGTTCTATNGCCGTGCACAAAAAAAAGACACGCATTCGTTCAACAAAGCACAGGTCTGTTACTTAGAAAAAACATAACACTCTCATATGTTCTATCCACAAATTCTGTCAAATTGAATGTTAACCAAATTTAACTTCTCCAACAAAGCAGGCAGTTTCTAGGCTATATTCTATAATAGGATATAGGCTATTTTTATACTACCTATCAAATAGCCTATAGCATTAACCTATAAGATAACCTATAGTTAATTTACATAGATAACCTATATAGTTTATTCTTGACGGATAGGATATATCGCCCTAAATAGCCTAACCCGGTCTTGGAGGAAATGAAACGACTCCTGCTCGCTCCCATAAGAACGATTTCCAAACGCTTCGCACTTGCACAACAAAAGGTGTAATAATGCCTGACGACACACATGAAACCATCTGGAATAGGGGCCGGTGAAGGGCAGGGTCGCCTGGTCCTGAGGCACGCGAGACTAACGAGCAAGTTCGGCGTCGAGCAGAGTTATATGTCCAGTATAGTTAGGACAGGGTTTGCGGGTTTGGCATGCTACAATTATATAATGACTACAATGGGCTACTATTGCAAGTGCGCAGCCCCATGTATTACATCCTAAGGGTTAGGAGTGATAGGTTGAGGATTGAGGGTTACATCCCCAGTATAATCAGCTTCCCCGAGATTGATTTCATTCCATCTCGTCTGCTAGTCCGTGGAGTTCTGTTTCCCACCAATATCCTGAGCTCTATGAAGATTACTGCAAGGGTTGCGGCTTCATAGGGTTGGTGGCTTAAGGTTCCTTTGACGGCTTCTATAAGTTTGCCTAGAAAGGGCTACTATATGTGTGGTATGCAGGTATGTTGAGGGCAGCAGCCGCTTGTTCTATGGTAGAGAACTCAGCCACGAAGCTTGCAAGATATCTCGGCAGGGGACGAATGACAACTCAAGAAGGTAGCCACTTGTACTTCAGCTGATGACAGAGACCCATACACCCAACCCCCCAATCTCGAGCCCCCCTTCCCCCCTAACCACATATCTGGAGCTGGCAGCAGGTCGATTGCGCAGCTGGTCGGGCAAAAGTCCAGGCCGCAATGGGCCTATGCTTGTGTCTCCGGGTTCGTTTTCATGTAACACAGGATCTAAATAATTGCCAATACTTTTTTTGTTTTTTTTTTGGGGGGGGGTGTTCCTTTTTATGTTTATGGTATAAACCAACCCAAAACCCTGTTCTAATTATTAAGGCCCCTACATTATGGTACCCTTATAGTAACCTTTATAATTTAATTATAGTAACCCTTATAGAGCCCTTTAAGGAACCTTAGGCATTTACCCTCAACCCATACACCTGCACGCCATCCTCCACTCCGATCCTGCAAACCCTGCGGCTTGAGGTTAACCCTGGATTCCTTTTGCATGCTGTATATGACATGTAGGGTTTAGGGTTAGGGGTTTAGGGGTTTAGGGTTTAGGGGTTTACCTACGCCTTCCAGAACCTACCTTAAAGCAGGAAGAGTTCCAAGAACCAGGGTTTTAGGCAGTTCTTGCTAAATATCTGGTTTCTGGACATAAAACCGGGTTCCCGGTTTGGCAGCCCGTCCAAAACCCATAAACAACCCGTGCGAAACCCGTAAAAACCCGAAAAAGCCCGTCGTGGAAAAACAGGTTTCACCTTGTCTTCCAGAAACCAGGTTTCCTTTTCAATAACCGGGTTTTTAAGCATAACCTGCTTTAAAGAAGGTTTTGGTTGCTGTAGGTACGGTTTAGGGGTTTAGGGTTTAGGGGTTTAGGGTTTAGGTTTAGGGTTTAGGGGTAGTGCGCTGTACCTTAAACTACCATAACCTACTTGTTTGTAGGTTCTTCTTGTAAACCCTAATTGGATTTTATAGAGATCCTACAAAAAAGTAGGTTTTGGCAGGTTAAGGTATATGATATGTAATGTAGGAACCTGATTAAGAAACCTTGGGTCTTTATTCGGGATCCTAATATATTGGGGTTATAGGGCCAGGGTTCTGAATCAGGTTCCTACATCATGATATGTAGTGCCTGAGCCACGAGAAGCATCCCTGTTCCGAATTGGGAAGGGTGGTAGGGTGCATAGTTGAACAATGCAAGCCGCCAGCTGCTCCTGCTTTAGGGCCTTGCAGCCGCACCAAGGGGCCTAAAGTTCGGAATGGGTTTGGAGTTTAGGGTTTAGGGCCTTGAGCCCAAGACCCAAAACTTTCCCCCCCAAACCTCACTAAACCGCAATAATAACCAACACTTTCCGGAAAACCCCACTAAACACGAAAAACCCAAAGCCCCAAAAGGTTTGAAGTTCGGGCCGCAAGCGGGTCCCTGTCCACCATGGCTCTCCCGTGTCCAGGGCCGACCTAGCGGCCTCACCGACGCCGCAGGCGGAGTTTCGGATACCTTAAGGGTTTTGGGTCGTTTAGGGTTTAGGGTTGGTATTTAGGACTAAGGTTTCTCAAGTTTAGGCGTTGAGGTGTTTTTTCTCTGGTATTTTGGACTTGGGGGTCCCCAGTTTAGGACTTTAGGGGTTCATAGTTTGGGCTTTGAGGGTGTAGGGGCAGAGTTTTCCAATGGAGCCGCCATTTTCTCGTTCACGCATGGCGTGAGCCAATCCCAGATGAGCCCTAAACCCTAAACCAGCCACCGAAACCCTAATTAATTATTAAGGCCGGTTTGCTTGAATACCTTGTACTGCACTTGCCCTTACACTCCCCATATAACTAGTAAGTAGAATCTACGCTGCTCCAAAGCTCATTTCACAGTAGTGCGCCCTTCTCCCAAAGGGTCCCAAGTATCTGTACAGGCATGGTTGTTGCTATGGTTTGGGTCAGTATTCCCCATAGAGGAGCCCTAAACCCTAAACCCCAAACCCTGAAAAGAACAAAACGGGGTCCCTCAAAGAAACCCTTATTTGGGAGCCAAAGAAGCACCCAAACATAAACATTCGTGTGGGATATCCCCATCCCCATCTTATTGGCTTAGTCAAAGTGGGGATTCTGGGATATCCCAACCTTATGGTTTTTGTTTAGGCCCTTTTCCCAAAGGCTCCATGTACCCATATAGTAGGTACTTAGGCCTTAAAGTACCCATATAGGGACCCCTTTAAGGCCTAAGTACCTACTATATGGGTACATGGAGTCTTAGGGTTTGGGGGTCCCTACTTATGGGTACTTAAGTTCTGGGGGATTTACTTCCAGCAAAGTTCGGTTTGAGGACTCGGAGCGCGTCACGGTCTTCAAGAACAGGAGTTGCAAAGCCTTGGTTAGCTTTATATATGTTACCATACTACACCCTAAGGGTCCATGTACTCATATAGTATATACATTGGCCTTAATGTAGTCCCTATTCAGATACTTCGGGGCCCAAGTATATGCTATATGAGTATGTGAACCCTTTGGGATAACGAATAGTATGGTTTCCTTATTATGGTAACTTAAACTTAATTCCTTAACAAGATCCCGGCAACGCTAAGGCTTCGAACAACAAACACAGCATCTTGGCATGAAGCCTTGACAAACCCTCGAAGCTTTGTATCTATAGACTGTATGAGCACCGCATTAGCCCTCTAAGCTTTTTATGAGTGGTTGTCAAAATTAGGATCCCTTTTTGGGTCCCTCAGATAATACGGCACCTAATATTTAGGGTACCCCGACAGGGACCATAATTTTCCTCACAAACCCCGAAAATGGAGGCGATGCTGGCCTCTATGAAATCTCCGGAGACTTCCCCGCGGACGGTTGTCTCTCACAGGCACGGTCGTTGCGGTTTAGGTATTAGGGTGCCCTAAACCCGAAATCCAAACGCCTAATCCCCAAACCCCTAAACCTCCCCGGGATCCCAAACTCGAAACCCAAACCCTTCATCGCCAAGCCTGCATCCCAAACCCCTAAACCCCAAACCCCTAGTACCCAAACCTGAAACCCAATTCCCTAAATGCCACACCCGAAAACCACACCCGTAAACGCCACACCCGAAACCCAAACTGGTAAGCCCGAAGCTTTGAACCGCTCTTCAGCCAATTAAAAGCCTCGATGACATCTGATCCTCAATCCCTGAGTTGAAGAAAGCTCTGAAATTCAGAGGTTTAGGGCTGTTGGTGATGAGTTTGGTGTAAAGGGACAAGGGATGACTAGGGATTTTATGGTTTAGGGTGTGGATTAGGGCTTAGGGTTGCTCTAGGATGCTGGAGTCTTTTTGTGTTGCCAAGGGCTTGCGTCGGAAGGTCTACCCTAAACTCTAAACGTAGATAAGGGATGCGGATTGTCAAGGACGACATGTGCCCTAAAAGTGTTTAAGGCTCCATTGCCTCTTTCTGCAGGGCATTCAGGTTGTTCAAAGGCTCTCCGATGAAAGCCATACCTAAGACCACGGCAGCTACACTTCTTACTGCGCAGTGTTGTTTATTGAGACACGCGCACGAACTTCTAGCTTCCCGTGTTAAGATCTCTCCTGGGGGCGGAAAAAGGCACTCAAAGCAGAAACTAGATCGAAATGCTAAAACCCTGGCATATTACGCAGTCCAGACCTCAAGTCGGAGCAGGCATAGTCTGGAGTACAAGGCACGACCGGCAGTGTCGAGTGTCGCAAGGGGTGAGGGACCTTAGTAACCGGGTCCCTTGAAGGGTCCCTGTTTAACGGTTACGACGGTAGGGGTAACCAGTTTCTTTTTGAATCGGGGCCTTATTATCATGATTCGATGATTGGACAAGGGCTACATTACAGTTGTACAGGGACTATAAATCGGCATCCCTAAACCCTAAACCCTAAATTCGTATCCCTCAAACCCTCAACTGATGGTGCCACGGCGA
This sequence comes from Symbiodinium sp. clade A Y106, assembly GCA_003297005.1. NCBI lineage: Eukaryota > Dinophyceae > Suessiales > Symbiodiniaceae > Symbiodinium > Symbiodinium sp. clade A. Next base: position 7,211 of record BGNK01002434.1, read on the forward strand.
GTTTAATGCCCCAAACCCTGCAAAATAAACCCTGAACGCCAGACCCCTAAAGACCCAAACCCGAAAGCTGTAAACCATGTCTACGTGGTTTAGCAAAGTTCTTGATACCTGCCAATCCACACTCTAACGAGTATGGCCAGCACATAGAGCAAGAGCTCCCCAGAAAATCCGTGAGCCCTTAAGCACTACCCCCCCCCCCCAAAAAAAAAAAAAAAAAGTCCACGGACCCAGACAGAACAAGTAGGAATCTCCATGTATTTGTTGTTGCTGCAGTTCTAGGGTTTAGCGTCGAGGGGTTGCGCCTCCAGAAACACGTGCCTAAGATTCTTCAGGTAGGGCACCCGAAGTTAGGGGATATTGTGTCCATCGTCGGGGCCACTAGGTCACTAGGATGAGGTAGGGTGCCAGCAGTCTTGAAGCAACGAGGCTCAGCTTGTTCGGTGGCCAGGGGTTCGAGGTTTCAGGGTTCTTCGCATCAAATCACGGTGAGACTAACTGTGGCCATCAGATGGCACAAACCGGTCCAGTCATAGTCAGCCTCGTCGTCATCGCCATCACCGTCAGCACCGTCGTCATGTCACCACCGGTGTCATCATTGTCATGATTTGTGCTCTTAGCTAAATTTTAAAGTGCTTTGCCACCTCACCCTAGGTGGCGACCGTGGAATCCTACAGCCGAACACCTCATGCCCTGTTGGAGTTCGCCTAAAATTAAACCTCGGGTCTTCTAGGGCAGGATTAGGGCTTTAGGGTTAATAGGTCTTCAAGCGTCTAGAACTCCGCATCTAGGGGGGGGGGGGCGGAGGGGTTAGGGAAGTTCAGGGTTGCTAATGCCTCAGCATGTTTACGTGTCTTTAGTTTAATTTGGGCTTCTGAATGCTGCGCCCTGAGTCTTTTAGCCGAGGTCGGTTCTGAAAGTATTTAGTCCAGCAAGTCCGCTTAAACTGTTTTTTGTTGGGTTTCGGTTGTTCAAAACAGGAGAGCTGCTAAGCTTCGTATGATCTGAAGCATCTGTGCTACCTTGGCGTAGAGAAGCGTGCCTTGCCGCCTTTCAAAGTTCCCAGAGGACTGAACATCGAAACTCCTTTTAACCACCGTTTTGGATTCGGTATACTCTACAACCCTGAACCCCTAAACCCCTAAACCCTAATGTGCATCCAGTCGAGCAACGACGACAGCCTCCGCGTCCCCGGGTCGGAGTCACATCGCCGTGCAAGCCAGGGGCGCGGAGACCTAACTCGCAGAGCAAGGCCTTTTGAGGAACAGGGGCTCATTCCCTACCTTAACCCTGAAGAACCTACCTTTGTCAGGACTTATATAAGGCAATCATAATAAGGAACCCTAAAAAGGTAGGTTCTTCAGGGTTAAGGTAAGCCCTCAATCCCCAAAACCCTAAATCCCCAAAACCCTAAACCCTAAACCCTCAATCCCCAAAACCCTAAAAATCCTAAATTCCTTGACCCTGAAGCCTCAACCCACCGAGGTCATTAGTTCGGGTTTTTGTAAGCTTCAGCGCTCGCATGGTTTTTACGGCTTTCGGAGATGCCCCAGGGTTTAGGGTTTAGGGTAGGCTCATGTTGGGGGACCTGAAAATATGTGATGAAAGTAGTTAGGGTTCAGGTTTCAGGGTTTATGAATCAGGCTTTAAGTGAAGAAAGATTTCCTTGGTCATGCAACCTATCCTTCATCCCACCTGTGGATCCCTTTCATATGTGTCTCCTATCTTCACGTTCTGGGAGAAGTCGACGGGGCTTTACCTACTATAGGGGCCTTAGTCATTATACTTTAATTATACTAAGGAACCCCCCAAAAATACCCCACATACCCTAACCCCCCTCAAAAAAAAAATATATATATATATATATATATATAAAATACCCCAAATACCCTAAACCCTAAACCCCTAAATCCTAAACCGTATGAGGCCCCTACGTTATCGGAATCCCTAAAGCCCCCATGCCTTCCACCACCTGAGTCGCAACCTGCAGCTAGCTAAAGCATCCGGTGATTTGGGTTCTAGAGCCTATAAACCCAGGGCCTGGAGCACAAAACAGGTGTAGAGCAACAGGTAGACTACGTGTACTGGATGCCGATCTTCAGTCTTTAATTCTTGATTCCGATGCTGAGGCCAATCACCATGCATTCGTCTCAGCCTTAGAGTGTTCGGAATTATCGGATTATCGAAGCATCGTGTCTGTGTGCAGGGTTACGGTGCCTGGCTTTCTAACTTTTGCTACAAGGGATGCTAAGTTGGGACTTCCCAAATCAGGCCGCCTGTCTTTTGTTGTTGCTGCTGCTGTTGCTGTTGTATCAAGGCTCCTCGGCACCACCCTTCCCAATGTACTTATATGCTGTCTTCTACTGCCATACACCTTCCAGCAGCCTGAGCACTAAATCATAAACCCTACTACACCCAACACCCAAAACCCTCAACGCCAACACCCAACCACTAAAACCCAACACCCAAAACCCTAAACCGCTACACCCTAAACCAGAAACCAGAACACCCTAAAGTCAGAACCCTAAACCCCCGGCCCTTGTGTACCCTTATGGTGTTCCTTAAAGGAAGCCTATTCTAAATATTAAGGCCATTAAACCCCTAAAAACCCTAAACCCGAAGCCCCTAAACGAAAAAACCCTAAACCCCTAAACCCCTAAACCTCATAAAGCCTAAACGGTGAGGTCGACCTCCTCCCGAGCTCGGCGGGGTGGTTGGTCGAAGAGCTCCACGAACAGCAGCCTCGGTAACAGAACGAGGACGGTTTGGGGGTTAGGGGTTTAGGGCTTCAGTAGTTAGAATTCCTTTAAAGGGATACTCTAAGGGAAATATAAGGGTTTAGGATTTACGGTGTTGGGGTTTAGTAGGGTTGCAGACTTGCAGTACAGGCTTTTGGATCTTGAGTTTAGGGTTTTGGGTTCAATGGCCCTGGATTTCAGGATCAGGGTTTAGGGATAATGAGGGTTTTGGGCTTTAGGTCATGCCCTATACCCTGAACCCCACTTGGATACTTCCGCAGACCCTGAATTAAGAGGAGGATCCTTCTGTTGCGGACCAGCGAAATGCGGCCGATCTAGTTTTGAAAATTCGTCTTTCTATTTAGACATGGAGTATAATGAGTATAATAGTATAAAACACCGTATGATCTACCATAACAGCTATAGTAAACCAGCCCCTAGACTCTATAGAAGTTGTTGATCGCAGTGGCTTTTGAGTCTTGTCGCACCAGGAACCGAAAGACATCCGAGAGCTTTTCAGAATCAGTAAACGACACACGACACGAGGTACCTATCCGCCTCCTTACCTATCCTTTTCTATGTAAAGTATGTAGGTAGACAGATCAGATCGACAGACAGATGCACATGTACACTAATCGCCTAAAGTTGCTTCGAATCCTTTCTGAAATGCCGGCATTTCAGCTTCTTTGTTGCTGCCCAAGGCCCATCGCGACTGCTAAAAGGTTTAGTCTCGAACAGTCCAGGCAACCTTCGAGCCCAATGCCGTGGACCCTGAATAACCTACCGTTTTCAGCACACAAGAAGGCAATCATAGTAAGGAACCCCAGGAAGAAAGGAAGGTTCTTTAGGGTATATAGACCCTAAACTACTTCCTCAGCCGATGCCTTCAGCCCTGATCCCGAAACTTCCTCGGAAAGGGCTCCTTGTTGCACCAAGCCTGAGCGCCAGGATGCTGAACACCCGGGTGTACCTGCAGTGCAAGGCATCTCGGTCTTCGTTGGATAAGGACTTGGGTACTGTAGGAACCTGATTAAGAAACCCTGGGCCTTTATTAGGGCTCCTTTTCTGAATCCTACTATTTTGGGGTTATAGGCCCAGGGCTTCTTAATCAGGTTCCTACAGTAGGTCTCTACATTAGGATCCCTTTGTAGGTCCCGACAATAGTACGGCACCCTGTTAAGAGAACTCTAAAAGGGACCCTACTTTCGAGAACTGCTCACTTCCTTACGGAGTCTTAAGGATCTCATGCTAGAATGCTGCTGTTATAGCAGGAACACCAGTGCCACAGACAATCATGTGGAGGCAATAGCGCAAAGCCGTTAATCCAGAAGCTCTACAAGACCCACTTAATTAGGCTTTAGGGATTAGGCTAAGGGTTTAGGGTACATAGGGTGCTGGCAAGATATAATTTGGGATTTTATCACAATTTTCACACGATGGTAGTTCGGTAAGTAGGTAGAGTACGTCGCTCTTGCGCTTCCTCCCAGGAAAACATGGAAACATGGCAGAAGCTGGCAACCGAAGAGGACGTTCACCTGAGATCGAAAAGAGCGAAGAGGGCTTCTTAAGCTTTAGTATTGCTAGTGATCTTGTACAGAGTCTGAAGGTTTTTGGTTTTGAGGATATATTGAGAGCTTTAGGGCTCCTCCAAGGGTTGAGGGATTGAAAAATGGTTCTGAAAGGATTCTATCCGGTCTGGGGGCGTACATGGGGCTGCGATCAGGGTCAGATCAAGTCACGTCAGGTCAGAAAATGCTACATGCTTCTCCGGGCCAGAGCAACCTAAACCCTAAACCCTAAGCCCTAAACCTGACCGCCAACTCCCACGGTTTACTGTTTGGGATCCTGGGTTGAAGATCCGTGCGGTTGCAAGAGAGCTTTTGTTTGGATCAAGTGGAATCAAATCAGTTCAAGCGTAGCACTCAGACACCACGGTGTATGGCTCAGATTCTAAAGGGTGTTGTCAAAAAATGAATAAGGTCCTATCCGAAGAAGCCGCATTTTGAGGATACGTATATATGTACGTAAGGAACTCAACGTGGGGAACGCTTAAAGTACAGTTTGCTAGAGTTAGGTCACAATCCCTCAAGCCTACAACTGAAGCCCACGGACCCTCGAGCCCTGCACTCGAAAGGCTAAACAGAAGCCCAAACCCTCTCAGGGTGTAGAGTGTAGGCTGCAGCATTTGGGGTTTAGGGTTTAGGGTGTAGGCTGTAGGATTTGCGATTTATAAGCTCAGAAGTAGGGACCTGCACGTTCCACGCGCTTCCCTGCGCTGTATGTCGACTTTCTCGTCTTCCTCATAAGTAGGTTGATAACACCCTCCCAAAACCCGTCAAGAACCAGTAGAAACCCCAACGACCACCGTAATCATGAGAACTTTTCTTTTGAACCGTTTTGGGCTTCAAAAAGAAACTTGCCTCCAACAGCTTGATATAACACCCTTCCGAAACCTCTAAACCCCAAGCCCTAAACCCCGAAACCCTAACCCTAAAGCCAAAACCTTCCGAAACCCATAGCCCTAAACCTGAGGAGACTGGGAATCGAAACATCGCGCCTTCCCCGAATGCCCCTCGAGAGCAGAGCGAAGATGCAAGAAATGGGGGGTTTTCAAAAATGGGGGACCCTAATATAGTACCCTAAATTAGTAGGATTCAGTAGGATCCGTATTTTTGCGGACCCCAAAAATAAGGTCAAACGCTTCAATGAGGATGTTATAGCTGGCGTAGGGCTTGAAACGGCCAGTATTGTGGGGTTCAATAAATAAATTATATGCGGTGTTTTACAAGCGCTGTTGGGTGTTGTTTACAGAGGGTGTTTATTATGGAAGGTTTCTAAAAAGCTCATACGTCTTTCTAGTCTTTAGGGTTTTCCCGGTTTGGGGCCGAGTTTAGGAGTATCGTAGGTGGCGAGTCTAGTGGCGTTCTTTACCTCGGCTACACTTCAACAAAACATGTGAGTTAGAGATAGAGCTGCTTGTATGACATCTCATGGAACCGAGAATCTCACTCCAGGCACCGCTCAAAGCTACATCCCAAAGTCACCCACTTTAACTTGTAAACCCGGCCGAGTTTCAAATCCGGCTTCAAGCACCAAAACTGGAAACTGGCAACCCGAAGCAACCTAAACCCTAAACTACCTGGGCCTTCGTGTCACCGGTTGTTGTGGCCTTATTATCAGGGCTCCCAGAAAGCCCCCCTGAACCCAAATTTGAAGCCTGAGCCCTTTGTCGACCCTAGGCCTGAAATCGTAAAGGCTTGATTCCTGAAGCTACCGAGCTCTTCAGCCCATCAACTGCGATCCCTGAACAGGCCTCAGCATGAACTTAAACATAACAACTTAGACATAAAAACGCAGTTGAAGTAGCCCTAAAAATCACGACCTGAAGGCCGAGGAGGCCCCGTACAAGAAGACTGCAGCACCTAAAGGAGGCCCTATAGGCCTCGAAATCGAACCCTGCGATAACACTCCTAGAGCCCCACGGTTTAGGGTTTAGGGTTTTAGGGTTTAGGGGATAGCACTCCTAGAGCCCTGGTAGAAGCCCTGATGGGAAGCCCCATTCAAAAACAAAAAGCAAGCGCCACACCCCAAGCAGTAAACTCCGAACTCCAAACCCTACGCCCATATGCCCAAAAAGCTAGACAAAAAAAACCCAGACCCTCAACCCTCGAACCTTGAGGATTAAACCCAAATTAAGTCCTCAATGGGAGCATACTCAGGAACCATCAAGAGGTAGTTTCTTGTGGTTTAAGAGGTAAGCTCTACAGCCACCATTTTCCACCAAATCCAGCAACCCAGGTCTCCAAGGGCTCGGCCAGCCTGGCACCTTTGTCAGATGGATCTTCGGATCTGGATCAATGAGCGATAGCCCCGATCTTAGGTCTGGCCTTAGGGTTTAGGGATTTCGGCTGAGGGTTTCAGGGGTTTAGGGTTTTAGGTGTTTAAGGGATTAGGGTTTATAAGGCTTTAGGGTCTAAGGGTTTAGGGTTTAAGGGCTTGGGGTTGAGGGATATCGGATTCGGGTTTAGCGATAGCGCCGATCTTAGTAAGGGTCTGTTGATGGTTCTTTGCGGGATCCAGTAACGGTTGCTGAAGGGGTTTGTTTGTCGAGGGTTCTTTAAGGCATCTGCAGTAAGGGATCCGCACTACAAGGGCCTGAGTCTTATGCATTGTTTAGTTTTGGTGGTGCTTTGATAACCTGAGTATGGTTTGGGATATATGAGCAACATATGCAATATACGGACTATAAACGGAATATTGCTTGCAGCTGGCTGAGTAAGTTGTTTTTTGATTTGCTGGTCAAGGGTCAGGGTAGGTCATGGGGTCTGGGTTGTGTTTCAGGATTCACTGCTGTACTCTTTTGTCACATAGACTCGGGGTTTTAAAGGGTACAAGGCCGTCTGTGTCCTAATGTTGCCTGTGGTGTTTTCGGGCTGAGGTCTATAGAGTTTTTCATTTTCGCTCGGGGTTCATATGGGAGTTTCCGAAAATTAGGGGCACCTTATTTTGGGGGTCCTTATAATAAGGATCCTACTATTTAGGGTACTATATTAGGGTCCCCTATTTCGGAAACCCCCCATATAAGAGCTGCGTACGGGTCGTAGGAGTTTGGGGTGCGGGTGTTGAGGTGTCAAGAGCATCTTTGGGGTGCTAGCACTGGCTTCAAGCTGTTTGTCAGCTAGGTTCCCCAGTAGTACCCTTTTACCCTTTTTCTTTTTGGGTTCCCCTATTAAAACCGAATAGTAGGAAAAAGGGTACCCTTATTATCAAGGGGCTACTGGGGAACCTAGTCAGCGTTTGATCCAGGTGTTCGGCTTGGGAGTCACCAGACTCGAGAAAAGGGCGTTCAAGAACCCTAAACCCTAAATCCCTAAACCGTAAACCCTAAACCCTAAATTTCTGGTGCGCCGTGTCGATGTCTAGACAGCTTAGATGTGAGCTGTCGGATTTATGACTCGATGTCTAATCGAGGGCAGGTTCTTTAGGACTCTGTGTTTCAGTGTTCAGGGTACCCATGGAGCGAAACAAGCCTCAAGCATGCTTGCATCCGGGCGAAGGCGTGCAAGGAATAGGTGGCTCTCGCTGGCTTCCTCGGGGTCTCGTGATCCCAGCACACTGTGCACAGCACTATCCTCGCAATTTTTCCCAGAGGGCCGATTCTTCTCCCTTAGCATCTTTGTCGGACCTCCGACAGGCAACCGGTTCAGCTCACCGGAAACGCGTGAACCTTTCAATCCAGGGACCTTTGATGAGCCCCCCTAAACACACAGACACACACACACACACGCACACACACACACACACACACATTCCTTCCGTGTATACGGATAGCAGGATCCGAAGAGGTCTTGGAAGAGAGGAGTGTACAGTCTACACAAATTTAGGGGGGTTTAGGGAGGGTTAGGGCTTAGGGTCTACATTGCTATTCGTTAATTTATTGATCTTTGCATGTTCTTCTCTGTCTTTCTTGTCATTTTGTCATGGTTAGCTTGACAGTCATTGTAGTGTTATGCCTCTAAACCCATTTCTGTTGTTGTTTCTTCTTCTTGACTGCAACAGGGTTTCGAATGGGCAAATACCATACATATCGGACCTATATACGTTGTAGTCATTGTCATAACATTCAGCATTATGACCTGATCGTTTTGGTGTTTGTCGTGAGAATTAGTTGTCTACAAGTAGAACGAGGACGATTTGCTGATAGCCGCCGTGATGGAGACCCTCTAAGGGTACTGGTGGTGGAAGGTCGTCGGCAGTGTAGACGTGACTAATTCCAAACATTCCTTAGGGTCCAAAACCCTCTTCTAATTGTTACAGCAAGGACTGTTGTGGCGTGGACCAGATAATTGTTTATGAAGGATCCAGAGTACTGCTAGAAGCCACAACAGTCCCTTCTCAAGTAAGCCCCCTCTCAATTGTTAAGGCCTTTATGTCCGCGTGAAGAGAAGTCAAGAGGCCTACTCCTCCCCTGAACTCACGCGAAACCGGAAGTGACCTTCCCCGAAACTGTGATTAGGTTCAGGTTAGCACATGAACGTGCTTTGTTCATAGCCGAGGGGGATGAATTTCCACTGCCCTACAGCGCATCCCCTTTGTCTTTCGAATCTTGATGTCAGAGAGCCGTGCCGCTACTCAAGTTTTGTGGTTTTAGTTGTTATAGCGGTCGGAATACGTCGTAATTACTACATCGTAATGCTTTCCCCCTACAGTCCCTATGTAGACATCTGTAAAACCGTCCGACCTTGTTCTAAGTTTTCAGTCCGCGAAATTATTGCATTCCCGAGAGCCTTATCCTAAACCGTAGTGGCTTTGGACTTTAGGGTAGCCTACGTATTGGGCTGATTCTGTGGCTTCCGAGTTCTAAACCGTCGAGCCTAGCCCCAAACCTTTAACCATCTCAAAACGCCAAACCCGAAACCCAAACTGCTAAACATTATGAGCTCTGAGGCCGGTGGCCGAAAGCCTATAAGGGTCTATAGAATTTTATAATAGGGTTCCCTTTACAGCTCTCCCTTTAAGGGTACTGTAGGGTTCTCTTGAGGGGTAGTTTAGTATAGGGTTCTATAATAGGGCTCCCTATTAGGGTCTCCACGATTCCTTTGCTGCCAAGGCTGATGCAATTGCCTGCGGGTGTGTTGGTACAGGACTTGGGCTTCAGCTACCGGATTCATTGGGGTGTACCTAAACCCTACCTGGACCCTGAAGAACCTACCTTTTCAGGGTTCCTTATTATGATTTCCTTACATAAGCTAGTCCTCAAAAAAGGTAGGTTCTTCAGGGGATCCAGGTAAGCCCTAAACCCAAGCTTAGGATTACGGTTTAGCGCGGTTTTGGGTTCAGGGCCTCGGGCATGTGGTTGCTGGCCTGTAAGATTTACTACGGGAGCAATCGTTACCCCAAAGCCTACTATACCTAGAGGGTCATACCCTACCCCTTTTTTGTGGTACCCAGTTCTATGGTTAGGATGGCTTCACAGAAAAGTAGGTCCCCCCCCAAAACGGGGCAGGGTATGAGCCGATAGCTAGCTCCTACGGCCCCCAATTATAGATTCGGCCTTGGGGGGTGCCGTTCGAGTGCACCTGTAGTTCTAAACACCTGCCATTTTTCTAGGTTCCGTATGTTAGTTTCTTTATCGCTTGTTTATATCGTGCCTTTAAGGCAGGGTCTTTGGCTACAGGGTTTGGCTCTGAGAGATTCAGTACTGTATACTTCTTTCATAGCCCCGTCAAGTATGCTGTAATCGACGGCAGAACCATATTCAACATCGCTGGACTTTGGGACTCTTGCTTCATTTCCGGGGGTCGGGCTCGATGTAGTTTGGGTTTAGGGGTTTAGGGTTTAGGGGGGGGGGGTTGGGGGTTTGGGGTGTATAGGTTTAGGGCTGAGGGGTGTTTAGGATTTAGGGATGTAGGGTTTAGGGTGACACAAGAAACCCAAGGACCAGCACAAGTGCCGTTGCCCCGGAAATGGGCTCTTGCACCTTTAATCAGGGTGAATGACGAGAACTAAACTACCCTCATGCCATTTGTTTTTTATGGTTCTCTTAAAGTGATGACAAAACTGGTTACCCGCGCTGAATATCAGTGCAGTTGAAGGCCAAGGGCTTTCCGGAACCCTGTCATCCTAAGGGAGAGTCAAGCCCCCACTCCATGGAATCTTGTTTATAACTGCTCGCGCGGCACGGGTTAGATATACTTGTACTTGTGATGTCCCCATGATTAGATGGGTTCCGCCAAAAGGAGTTGCTAATGTTCAGAAACTTGGCATCAGGTTCCGAAAGCACACGCCAGTAGCACTGAACTATTAGTTAAACCCAGAAACACAACAACGTAAACAGTAAGTCGTAGCAAAGACAACAGCCCGTGGCAATCGGGAGGCTTGCGTTTAGGCTGAGAGTTTGGGGTCCGGGTGAACATTTCATATTCTGTCCGATTCTTAGTAGGGAATGGGGGAATGGAGTATGGAGACTATTACTTACTGGGCATTATATAGGGACTACTAAAGGGATCCATTCCCCCATTCCCTACTACAAGCACCAGACAGTTTTCTTGTTCTGGGGTTTCGGTAGAAGAACAATGCAAGGACGTCCCCCGCAGCTGAGCCGGTGCATGGAGGTCCTTCGGAAGCGCGAAAACGCGTTTTTCCCTAACAGCAAGCCTGGGCGGGGCAGAAAGCCCAAACCGTAAGACCTAAACCCTAAACCCTATTCTAATTATTAAGGCCCCTATATTATTGTACCCTTATAGATCCCTTATCGTAGCGCTGATAGACGCCTTTAAAGGAACCCTATTCTAAGCTATAAAGGATTTGTGTATATTGAGCGCCAACCCTAAGGCCCGAAATCCCAGTTCTGAACCTGGATTTAGGGGTTTAGGGTTTAGGGTTGGATTCCACAAGGCTGACGATCTCAGGGATCTGTTTTGGGGCTTGCAGTTTGTAGCTATGTGCCACAGATTTAATTACTTTTAAAGATTGCGCATGGAACATACGAGCCAGCAAATCTCACAGGAATCGGTGCACATATCTTCTACCGCAAGCAAGGATGTAACTAATGCTTGTGGTAACACTGCCGTACTGTTTCTTATCCCCGTTCCTGAGGCTGCGCTACTACCCGGTTTGGGCCCTGCACCATAGAACCTAAATTCCAGGCCCCCTATACCCTAAGCAGTAACCCCCCAAGCCCGTAGCCTGGGCCACGGAAACCCTAAGCACCCCCAGCCCTCCCTCAACCTTGAATAACCGAACCGCCCGAAGGTATGATGTTATTTGCGAGTTTCCCAAAATAGGGGACCCTAATATAGTACCCTAAATAGTAGGATCCTTATTATAAGGACCCCCAAACTAAGGTACCCTCCATTTTCGGAAACTCCCATTTAGGTCCGGGTGGACTGTGTTTTGGCGTACCGTCGCCTGGATAGCTGAGCAGCCTGAATAGTAGCATTCAGGGTTAGACGTCTCTTATACTTAGGGCCTTAGGGTTTATAGGGTTCAGGAGTATAAGTCTTTATAGTTAGAGTTGCAAGTACACATAGCAGATATGCCATAAACCCTACTTACTGAGACCTCTGAGCATTTACGAGACCATCAAGCACGGAACCCCTGTACTGCTGCCCCAGGTTTAATTTGTGTCACTTCCCCCAAAAGGGCAGATTCTCGTTTCACGTCACTTCGACGACAGAACAAATATGCAAAGCTCAATGGCTTCGCACACGTTGTAGGGTTTAGGGCTTCCTCTCTGGGCTAGCTTTCACACGGCGGGCTGTAACCCAGCAGCATACCAGTCGCCTTCTGCGGCACCTATATCACACGATGAACTCGGAACATAAACAATTCGGCAAAACCTAAACCCTAAGCCTCTAAACCCCGAATAAGTCCTAAGCCCTAAACCCTCTAAACCTCTAAACCCCTAATAAGTTCTAAGCCCTAAACCTTTAAACCCCTAATACGTCCTAAGCCCTAAACCCTAAACCCTAAACCCTAATCCCTAAACCCTAAACCCTAATCCCTAATCCCTAAACCCTAAACCCTAAACCCTAATCCCTAAACCCTAAACCCTAAACCCTAATCCCTAATCCCTAAACCCTAAACCCTAAAGTGAAAGAACGACGAACTCCCAGGGTGAAGGAGTCTCGAGGCTACACCCTAGGCCCTAGGCCCCATACCCTGAGCCCCTAGGTTTAGGGTTTAGGGTTTAGGGGTTTAGGGGTTTAGGGTTTAGGGTTTTACTATAGCGGCCTTAATACTTACCTACAGTACTATTGTGGTGGTTCCTGCTTGTGGTTACCTATACTTTTTTGGGGGTTCCTACGTATATAGTTACCTGTACCATTATTTTGGGGGGTTCCGAATCTCAGTTATAGTGTAATATGCCCCAAAACCCTATTCTAATTATTAAGGCCTCTACATTATAATACCTTCATAGATCCCTTGCAGCAACCCTCACAGACCCCTTTACTGGAACTCCCATTCTCATTATTAAGGCCTATATACTCTGACGCCTCGGCTCCTAAACTTCCAAGTCAAGAGTCGGCTAAGTGTTAAGGGTTTAGGCTAGGGTATACCAGGACCCCCCAACACCCCTTTAATAGAGCCCTTATGGCCCTTAAGAGTGGCTGTTTTGGGTAATTATATTGGAAGGTAGTTCTGTGAATTAGGGCCTTTTCCAGGGCCCTTTTTATAAGGGTGCAGTACTCGTTTGGGACCTAACAAGGGACCTTAGTTTAGAGAACTACCCCGGTAGAAACTTACCCTCCGCAATTAATATGAGGGGTGTGAATGATTTCTGACACGATTCCCTCAGAGCCCCTATATAACGTTATACAACTATACTGCAGAGCCCGTTTTCTACATGATTAAGGCCTCCATATCATACGTAGAACCGTTTTGGAGACCCGGAAAAAAGAACTTTGTTTTAACTGTTAAGGCCCGTCTACGACACCTTGTCTCGTAGAGATAGTGGGCTCGGACCTTTGAACACATGAAATACTATGTCAGCGGTTCCGTTGTTGAGGATTTTCGGGTTTTATACCCAAACCAGGAAGATTCCAAGTACCTGACGATAAAGCCCTAGAGTGTGACCCCAAAACCCCTAAACCCTAAAACCCTAAACCCTGAACCCTAAGTCCTAAACCCTTTACGTTTGGGGCTGAAGGAGTTTGTACTCCCCCAAATACCAACTACTACCTTTCCTAAGCCCAAGTACCTGCTCCTGAGTGATGGGGCCCTTGGAGTGCTGCCCAAGAGCATCTTCTGCTTGGAGGGTCGGGGGACTTAGTAAGTAGGTAGTAAGTAGACTTATAAGTACCCTAAAAGGGACCCTAATTGGGGTTATGGTACTTATAAGTCCCTAAAATAAACAATTACTAAGTCCCCCGACCCTCCAAGTGGGCTCTAAGTAAAGAATTTAATGTAAGTTACCATACTAGGGATCTAGAGTAAATAAGATGGTTTTCTTATTATGGTAACTTAAAATAAGAGCCTTAACAAGAACCCAGTCTTGAGCGGTTAAGGTGTTCATCCTCCCCTCAGACTTCGGCTTTGAAACCATGTACGGGTTAAGGGTTTAGGGTTTGGGATTTAGGGTTCGGGGTTTGGGTTTGGGGTTCGGGTTTGGGGTTCAGGGTTTGGGTTTCAGAGCTCGAGTTTAGGGCTTAATTTAGGGCTTTGGGCTTGAGGTTCAGGGTTTTGGCATTATAGGGCTTATAAGATTCTTGATTGGTTCACGGGCCGGAAAGATCCTCGTGCCCGGATACCGATAGTTCAGTGACCATGCACTGGGGGGATCGGGAGGCTGGGTTAGCTATTAAGGAGTAACCATACCTACGGTCACATGTTGTGCCCCAGTTGAACCCAGAGACTCCAAAACCCCCTTAATTAAGGAATATACCTTAAATCAAATTAGGGATCCTGTTATAATTTAAGGTATATTCCTTAATTAAGGGGCTTTGGAGTCTCTGGGAATTATTCAGGTGTTGATTACCAAAAGCTTGCCCTTCCCGCCATACCAGCCTTTCCAGCCGTGAGAGAGTTGTCCCTCTTTAAATTGTGATGGCGGTGTGCCAGCGTGATCCAAGCCATTCCTAGCCGGACGTTCTCGGGGTGCCCTGCACCCCGAATGCCATAAACCGTGGGCTCTTGTCCCGTTTTCTGCACTCTGAGCACACCGGTCCATTCTAGCCGTCCGCTTCTCCCTGCGATTCCGGGCCTGGCTCAGCCGCAGATGCGACACTTAATTTAACCTGCCGCCCCGATCCGGAAGGATCCGAATAAGGGCTACCGAAACGCAAACCCTAAAAACACACTCAAACTCTAAACCCTTCAGCAACGATCGCTCGTTCATGATTTAGGTTTCAGGCTGTGGGAGAGGACTCCGATAGCAACTCCAATCGGACGACGCTGCCACAAGTGGGCCATGAAAACATCGCGGAGAGTCCAGGGTTTAAGGCTTCCCTAAATCATAGGGACCCTTAGGGGGGGAGGGGGGTTACGGTAAGGGACTATACTTCCTTATGTAGGCCTTCTTAAACCCTTATTATAGGTATTAAGGCCCCCTTACCCCCTCCCCCCTAGCCCCCCTAGGGGTCCTGATCACTAAAGCCCAACCCTAAACCCAACCCTAAACTCGAAAGGCTAAATATATGTAGGGCCAAGGTTTCCGTTTCAGGCTCTGAAGGTTTAGGTTTATTTTGGTATTATACTATAGGGTGTATAGGGCATATATGCCCATGGGTTTAGGAGTTTAGGGTCTGGGCCTTGGCAAGTGTTTTTTTTGGAGCTCCTACGCCTTACAGGACGCTATAGGGCCTACAGAGCTATAGGGCTTCAGGGCTCATTGAGCTTACAGGTCTTCTGGTAGGTATCACAGGTTCGTATGTAAAACCGGTGTCTTCCGAAGCGCATGCATCCTGGTATGGCCTAAAACTTATAGGGATCGGGACAACTCGCAATGTTATTATTACCCTAAACCTTACCAGGAGTCCTGAACCCTCAAACCCTGTTCGAATTATGAAGGCCCCCAATTGCTAGAAGTCCGCCGAAGTTCAGCTGCCTTCTCGGATATATACGTGTATATCTATATATATATATATATGTATATATAGATATGTATATCTAGCTTGTGTGCTTACAAACATGCATATCTATGTACATATATACAGAAGGTTATACGTATACTGTCGCTTTACAACCTTGCTTAGACAAGCTAGCAAGAACACCATGTAGATCTAGCGGGACTGCTGGATTCAACCTCGATGAGTTGAAACTACCAATGGCCAATGCAATCTTCGAACTTGCTAAACCCGTAGACTCGTCAGAACCCCTATCCCGAAACAGCCGAAGCCCGAGCCTGACAGAAGCCTGAACGTAGCAGAATTATGGTCTTCGAGAGCAAGACAGCCAAGTCACGAGAAACAAAGCCTTCAACTCCCAAAACGCAACCGTCCATTCCATACCGCACGACCCTCAAGAAATGAGTTATTGATATTTGAGGTACAGTCTACCCCAAAAACTCCTTCTGCTAACCTGTCTGCGGCCAGAGGGAACCACCTCCAGGCATCCACAAAGACCCAGTTGATTGACTTGCTTAGGAGTAAAGTGGGCATTTTTGTTTGGGGTGTAGCTGCTGAGCGCCCTGAATCCTAAACCCCTCGATGCAGGTGCACCAAAACATCACAGCATCCTTATGCGAACCTCGATCACACCGTCGTAAAACCCGGAAACCTGCTGAAAAGCCTTCCCTCCGTGGCAGGCCATGAAGGGGTCCAACAAGGACCAGGATGACTTAGATGCTTTGTTTACGGTGGACACGAAGGGGTCGCCGACCCGACGATACCGGGTTTCCAAGCCTTGTTTTTTTGGAATAAAGGTTGTAGGGCTTCTGCATGGTTGTTCCAATCTTGTTGCGGGGTGTTTGGCTTTGGGACCTTGGCTCTCGGTTGAGGGTTCAGGTTTTAGGGTATGGCTTCAGGGTACAGGGTCCTGAACACTATCAAGGCATAAGGCTCTGGGTTTTTGAGCTTACCGGGTTCTTGTTAAGAATTTAGTTTCAGTTACCATAGTAGGGAAACCAGATTATTTACTATAGATCTTAATTATGGCAACTTATATCAAATTCTTTACTTTAACAAGCCCCAAGCGTCCAAGCAGCTAATAATCATATACTCCCCAAAATCCTAACCTACATAACTACTGTCCAAAAGCCAAGTACCTAATTATTGGGTCCTTTGGACCCTCGGGGAAGAACCCAGGGCCAAGTGGGTCGAGCACGAATTTCTCCGGCGCTGGCTACGATTACCTCGATCCAAAGTTTCAGGTGGCCCAAACCCCCAAACACAAAAGCGCTATCTGTAATGCAGGGGCCTTAATTATTAGAATAGGGTTTGGGGTGGGGGGGGGTATGTTATACTATCTAACTATAATAAAGCACCCCCCCCCCTCAGACCCTATTCGAACTCTGGGGGCCCCTATATAGTAAAACCTAAGCTTTCTAAACCACCGGAACCTTTCCTGTTCTAGGTTTAGGGTTTAGGGTTTAGGGTTTAGGACGAATCCAGCAAACCGACAGGAAATGGTCAAGCCAGTCCCCATCTCCCGGACCTCCAGAAGAAAGGTCTGAATAAGACCCTAGTCACGAAGTCCAATTCTTTCGGCTTCTATGTCATGACCCTCTAGCATCCCTACCAAGCCCCGTAGCTTTATGAAGTTGCTCTCCCTATGGGGAGGTGTGGCCTGGTTCATGGATGACAGGGCTTGAAGCGATACAGTACGGATCGATGGGGTTGAAGAGCAAACTCCAAACCTCAAGCTACAACCCGTTGAAGTGCAAGCTGGGTCCAGACTCGCAAGGCTAGTACTGACCCCTGAATGTTTAGAATAGTCTAAGGTCTACCAATGTCGATGAGACGGGGACGCCCCAAAGATCCCCACCCCAAAAACAATTGGGTAGTTGTCAAAATTACGGTCCCTTTTGGATACCCTAAATACCAGGTGCCGTATTATATTGGGGACCCAAAAGGGACCCTAATTTTCACAACTACCCACTCAAAGTCTGATATCCTTGCTTCTTGCGCAGACCTCGAACCCGGCGCCCGACCTATGGGCGCATGGTAGTTTAGGACTGTGAAATATAGGGGCCTAAATAATTGTCTATATTATTTTGGGGCTTCCTTATGACAATTACAGTACGATGGGCCCGAAACCCCTATTCTCTTGATTAAGGCCCTTATAGTAGGGTTTTCGTAAAACAGGGTGTTGGGTTTACGGTCTAGGGTTTAGGGTTTCGTAGCAACAGGGCAGAGCCCCGACCCCTTCTGAAACCCTAACGCCTCCGAAAGCCGTTGAACCCCGACTCTACCTATAGTCTCCATTGTAGTTCCGTTTTTTGGTTAAACAAAATCTCTATTATAGGATCCTAACCATAAAACTGGTTAACCAAAAAAAGGAACTACAATGGAGGCTCTAGGTAAGCCCTTGTTTAACGTTGCGCCCAGGTCCTGCGAAGGCTTGTCACAGGCGCCAGATGCCTAGAAGTTCCTTGCGGTTGGAAGCATAAGGTTTCCTGAGTTCTTGTTAAGGAATTTGGTTTAAGTTAACATAATCGTGATCTATAGTAAGTAAGATGGTTCTTTATCATGGCAACTTACATCAAGATCCTTACCAAGAACACAGTTTCGCATAGTGCAGGGTTCGGGACTTGGAGTTTTGGGGTTCAGGCAGCCGGGGCGCGTCGCACTCGTGTCCGTCTGTTGGAAGGTACGTTTTAGGGTTTAGGGTTTAGGGTTAAGCAAAGGTTGTGACATTGAGGAAATCTCTCCAATGTTAAATGTAGTTTCACCAGGATGCCGGACAGCAAGTAGCCAGGTTCTTGTTGAGGAAAGAGGGTCCTGGAACGTGGCTCCTTTACAATAACTGGCAAACCACTAGATGCCTTTGCTTTTATGGCGACTTAACCTGCATGCCTTTTCCCTAGGGCTCCAAGTATTTACATAGGATAGACGTTGGTGTCCAAAGTCTATAATATATATATATATGTATGTATGTATGTATGTATGCATTTATATATGTGTGCACATACACATGTACTTATATATATATATATATACACATATATACATGTCTATTACCTACTTTGGGCTATTTGGAGCCCGAGGCTTACAAACGTTTACTATAGAGTAACCTCGAAGGAGCCATCCATGTTATAATTATGCTTGCCCCCAAGCCTCGAATTCTATGATTGCTCTAAACCCTAAGCCCTAAACCCTAAACCCTAAACCTTTACTATATAGTAACTATGAAGAAACCATGTTCCAATTATGATTGCCCTTAAACGTCTAATCCCAATATCGCTCAGGTCACGGAAGGAGGTCGCACGTGCCAAGATCTTCAGAGAATCCTGGCGGCAAGTCTGAAGGGTTTAGGGTTTAGGTGAGGGAGCGTCGTGGATGACCACCTCCGACTCACTGCCTTTCGATTTACTGTAGGGGCCTACATAATTACCTGTATTATTTTGTGGGTTCCTTATAATTCTAGTATAAACCCTATTCTAATTATTAAGGCCCCTACATTATGCTATTATGGGTCATGATTCGGGGTCGGGGGTTCCGGGGCAGAGTTTTGAATTCGCGGTGCAGTGGTATAGTTTGGCGTAGTTTGTTTGAAAAGGGGTATCCAAAGTGTTCCAGGTACCTATAGGGGGATACTTACTAACCCACAGTGGTAATTCCTACTATGGATACCTTGCTTCCTGCTATGTAGGTACTTAGGACCCTTTGGTTATTGGGCTTTCTGTTCAAACGATACTCCCTTCAGCGGAGCCCTCTCGCTTAAACCCGCCCTACCTGTAGCCCAAAAGACCTAGTTCCTTAACGGGTTATAAAGAAGAAATCATAATTTGAACCCTAAACAGGTAGGGTTTTGGACCACAGGTAAACCCACGGAGAATGCCTAATGGCAACATCTACGTTCCGCTAGGAAGCTAGACAGTACGCGAATCAGCCTCTATTGTGCTGACCTGTACCGCAAACCCTGAAGTCTACAACAACCCCCTTTAATAATTTAAGGAATAGTAAACGCAATCAAGCCTTAACTAAGAAGTTTAGAAGGAGCCCTTAACGGAACGCCTTAAGCTCTAGACCCCAAACGGAAGCCCCTAAAGGGCCCCTATTATAGAACCCCACACCACCCTTTCAGGGGGACCCTAAGTTATAGTACCTGTATAATAGACCCTATAGTGCCCTTTAAAGGGGGGATAGAGCCCTACGGCACCCTTTCAGGGAACCCGTAGAGGAGATCCTTCGATCCCAGGAGAAAGGGCCGGACCTGGGTCTGTCTGGCTTTGAGGAGGTGCAGGGCCCATAGTTTAAGGCTTTAGGGTTTTGGGGTACAGGTTTACGGGTTTGGGTTTTAAGGGTTTGGGGTTTAAGGTTTGGGGTTTAGGGGTTGAGGTTTTGGGGTTTAGGGTTTAGGTTAGCTTAAGGGTTGAGGGCTTGTAGGGGCTTAGGGTTCATGGTTGAGCAAGAATATGAAGTTTAGCCATTAGCCTTTGTGTTGCAACGTAACTGGGTGCGAGGATGAGTTTCGTCGGCTGTTGTTTGGGATTAGGACTAGGAATTCAAGGGTTCAGGCTCAGGGTTTAGGGTTTAGGGGTTTAGGGTTTTGGGGTAGATTGGGTAGATTTGTGTGTGTGTGTGGGGGGGGTTAGCACTGTCATCATCCTTCGTCCATGTCGGTGTCCTGCCTTCCGTGGTTTCGGCATTTCCCCCGAAAAGGTAACCTTCCTGATATGGACGTGTTGTGTTGCCATTAGCAGTTTAACGCAGTGTTGGGAAGTTGAAGAGTTTAGGGTTTAGGGTTTAGGGCTAGGGTTTAGGGTGTAGGGTGTAGGGTTTAAGGATTAGTTCAAGTTTGAAGCCATTGCCGGTGAAAAACCGCCCAACACGCTTAAACCTGAAACTGTGAAAGCCGAGATCCCCGATCCCTAAACTCGAAAGACCTCTAATATAGGGGCTTAAATAATTACCTATAGGGTTCCTAGGTTCCCTGAAAGGGGTCTTGAAGGGATCTAGAAGGGTACTATACTATAGGGGCCTTAATAAATACCAATTCTATTTTGGTGGTTCCTTACTATGATTATGTAGTATAATGGGCCCCAGACCGTATACACCCTGACGTGTAGCCCTTAAAGCCCTAGTGCAGGGGTTGGAGAAGAGTCCTGAATGTATTCATATCTTGGTTAAGGCCTCTTTTTTATGCCCTCGTCATCATACTCCTGCAAAGGAGCCGTTTAAAGGAACCTAAACCCCAAACCTAATCCTAAACCCCAAACCCCTAAACCCCAAAGCCCTTTAGACCCTAAGCCCTAAAGCCTAAACCCCTAAACCTAAACCCTGAACCCTATTCCCCGAAAAATCTTTTGGGAAGCAGGCCAAAGTTGCCCGAGCCGCGCAGACCCTGGAGAACAGGTCCTTGTAGGGTAGTACGAGGGTTCTATTACAGTAGAAGCCCAAAAGTTGGAAACCCAATAGCCTCAATCCCTGAGAGTAATGTATAGGGAATCCCAGCACTATTTGGCCTTAATCCGGTTTCCGACTTTATGGCTTCTACTATAAGGGGTCTGGGTTGAGGAGTGAAGAGGTAGGATGAAGAGAGTATTTGGGGCTGTCGGCTTTAGATCTGGAGGAGTCAGAGACTTTGGCACTGAACCTACAGTCTTACGGTTGCTGACACTTAAACTGCATTACCCATAATAAGGAATATACCATAATTCCCATAGTCTAGGGTCCTTAAGGTAATGCAGGATTTATATCATCAAAAATAGTTCCCCAAAGCCACGACATTGCCATTGGGGCCTTATCTAGTTGCAAGACATTATTTGATGGGAGAGAAAGGGAAAGCCCGCAAGTACCCTTTAAAGGGCTCCAATATTTCTCATTAAGAGGGAATTTGGGGCTACAATAAAGGGTAGTTGGGGGTACAGGTAGGTTTTCGGGTTTTATGGTTTAGGGGCAATTGCAAGCCTCAGCCACTACATCGCTAGCGCTTTGACTCCAGATCTTGAAGCTCCAAATCGTTCTAGAGCCTTTATGATGAGAATTGAATAGTGTTATGGGGTACAATTGAGCTTGCCGTCTACCTTAAAGAGGGTCGAAAGGTGACATCACTGAAACGCAGAATTGTATGTCACTCACGCACCCTCAGTGCCGTCCCCTTTTAAACAGAAACTGACCCCAAAGCTTTCCACAGAGCAAAACAGAGCATACTTTTGAATTTACACGTTTCCATTTGCCCCCACGGCCGGACTTGAAACTACTGCTTCTATAGGGTTTCGAGTTTACAATTTGAGAATTTAGTGTTTGGGTTTCGGGTCAGGTATGCTTGGTGCGATTTTTTCTACGCTCTGTATATGTTAGAGGTTGCCAGCCTAAGTGTTAAACCGCACGCGAGCGAAACACGTCGGAGGCAGCGGCAGAAGCCAAAAGCCAATCAAGAGGTTTTCGACCTATGGTCAGCCCCCACCAAGGCCGCTTGCGCGTTTGTGTTTGGGGGCGGGGGGGGGGGGGNGGGGGGGGGGGGGGTGGTCTGGTTTGCGGGGCTTGGGGGCCTAGATGTCAAAGCTATTGAAATTGGCAGGGTCTTCAGACTATGGGAGGCTTTCGGCTGTCAGCAGAAGCTACAGTGCGTGGGTGCAGGGGGGACAGGGGAAGCTTTTTTCTGGGCCGTCTGGTCCAGAACTTTCTGTACCGTAAGGCTTCATTCCAGCATTGCCGGGGTTCGGCCTGTGGCACCAGCAGTGGCAGCAGTAGCAGCAGCCCTAAACCCTAAACCCGTAACCCCTGAACCCCTGTAGTAGTAGATGGGTTGAACTGATTGAAAATTCCGTCAGGCCGAACAATGGAAAGCCGAGCGCGCCGATGAAGAGGAGCTTGTGGGGGGTGTAGGGTTCGTACTATAGGGGCCCCAAAAATTTCCAATACTATTTTGGGAGTTCATTATTATACTTCTAGTTTAATGGGCCCCAAAACCCTATTCGAATCATTAAGGCCCCTGTGCTAGTCTTAGTAGGGCTTGGTCTTTGAAAGGCTCGAAAAGGTGAGGGTTTTATGAGGTCAGGGATGATCAAGCAAATGCTAGACACCGGCAAACGGGCCAGCGGAGCATCAGTTGTGGGCCAGCTTGCAAGCATGGTCCTTGCCGTCGACACGTCTGCAGAGTCAATCTCAGCAGCCGTCGGCCACATGGTTTACAGTCGGCTTGCCTGCCCATTTTTCCATGATGCTGTTTTCCTAAACCCTAAACCCTAAACCCTAAACTTTTGCCCAACAGTTCAACAAACGCCTGTGTCTTCTGACTGCTCTCAAGGAGGATCAAGTTTCGACAGACCTCAAGGCCCAGAAGAAGCTTCTTCGCGATGTCAAGCGGATGGTGACGGGCGATCACGGCAGCGCTCCCTAAACACTAAACCCCTAAACCCTAAACCCTAAACCCTAAACGCTCCGCGAAAGGTTGAAGACCCTGTGCCCGCGGGTAGACCTGGAGTCTCACGTCTTCAGGCTTTAGGATTTAGGGTTTAGGGTTTAAGGTTCGGGGTTTGGGTTTACCAGAACCCCCCAAGTATCCTTTAAAGGGCTCTAATATTTCTCATTAAGAGGTAATTTGGGGCTACAATAAAGGGTAGTTGGGGCGTCCAGGCAGGGTTTACGGTTTGGGGTTTATAGGGTCTGACCCCAAGAAACAGAGGCTATAAGCCTAAGGAGGCAGCTTCCGAAATGTCGAAGTACACCTATGTAGCCTAAACCCCTACAAAACCCGAAACCCTACACTCCAAACCCTAAGCACCAGATGTTCCATGATGCTTTGGTTTAAAGGGCTCGGAGGTTCACGGTTTTGAAAGGCTTTTGCAGGCTGAGGGGTTTAGGGTTTTGGCTTTGGGGGTTTGAAAATTTAGGGGTTTCGGAAGGACGAGTGCAGTACGCTAGGAATGCCCTCCAATATTGCCTAGATAACCCTAAACTCTAAACCACAAGCCATTAACCCTAAGCCTTTGTTGTCGAAGCTTCGAGTGTCGTTACTCGACTTTAGGGATCTAGGGTTTGGGGTGCGAAAATATAGAGTTTAGTGTCGGTTAGGCTCAGCGTTTTAGGGTGTCGGGGCTTCTGGGTTTAGTGTACCCATAGGCTCCATAGTAGTTCCTTTTTGGGACGACCTTATAGACTTCTAAATATGAGCCACAAAAAGGAATTACTATGGAGCCTCTAGGTACGGCTCTGCAAAGGAATTACTATGGAGCCTCTAGGTACGGCTCTGCAAAGGAATTACTATGGAGCCTCTAGGTGTGAACTCTGAGGTTTTCACACTCAGAACCTCCAATTCGCTTCAAGCCTGTAGGCCCCAAAGCCGTGAACTCCACAGTCTCTCTCGGAAACGATTTAGGGTTTAGGGTTTACCTATAGTCTCCATTCTAGTTCCTTTTTTTGGTTAACCAAAACCTCTATTACAGGATCCTAACCATAAAACTGGTGAACCAGAAAAAGGAACTACAATGGAGACTCTAGGAAGGGATCTAAACCCCAAACCCCTCCTTGTTTGGTAGGTTGGTGCCTTCCGGGTGCGAAAGCAGCCGAAGCCTACACCAATCCACACCCCGCGCACGCTGCACCAGAAGGCGGGCCCCCCCCCCCCCCCAAACCCAAAACCCAAAACCCAAAACCCCAAAACCCCAAAACCCCAAACACCAACCCCCAAAACCCCAAAACACAAAACCCAATAACCAAAACCCACAACAACAACTCCTCTTAACCTAACAACAANCCCAACCCCTAAGCTCCTGAACCCTAAACCCCTCCCCTACACCCTTCAACCAAAACCTTTAAATCCCCAAGCCCCCCGTTTTTAGAGAGGTGGGCGTGTCCGGGTACGAAGGCGCCCATAACCGACCCCACACCCCCCCCCGCCCCGAATGCCCCAAAAGGGGGGCCCCCCCCCCCCCGAAACCCTAAACCCTAGAACCTAAACCCCAAATGCCCTAAACCCTAAACCCTGAACCCCAAATGCCCTAAACCCTAAACCCTATAACCTAAACCCCAAATGACTTACCTCTTTAATATATCAAGGAGCCCTGAACGGTGGGTTTTGTAGCGTCCATGTAAACCCTGAAGCCTAAAACCCTCGCATTGAACAAACGAAGCCCTTGCACTGAAACCCAAAACCTCTTATCTCTTGGTGCTGCAAAGTGCACATGAACGCAATTCTCAAGATTTATGAACTTGCTGCTGCTTCATTCCATCTATTCCCATTTTTTTGAAGAAGGCACTGGCACATGTGTAGATAAATTCGAAAAGTACTGAGTGTATATGGCGCTGTCAAACCAGCATCGGATAGTACAGTGCTGCAGGGTCTACGGACAAGGACTTTGGAGCTTGATAGGGCTCAGGGCTCTGTACATTCTTAGGATGGAGCCATGGGCCCCTAGTATGGGCCCTTAAGCCTGGGATCCTTATATACCTGATATACACCCGATTGGTACCCTTTAAAGTCCCTTCGAAGGGCTAAGGGCCCATACTTCTAACCTTAGATCTATTATCGGCTTGGCGGTTCAGCGCTCTATGGAGTGTCGATGTGGAGTTCTGAGGGGTTCTATGCGTTTACAGCTGTGAGGTCCGATAATTACGCCTTCGGGCTTGGAGCATTTCCGCACAGGTTTTATCGTGTTGCAGTGTTGGGTCTTGGTGTTCAGTCCTTTTGACTTTCGACGTCGGGCTTCAGTGAGTGTTTGGGCTTAAAGATTACCGTCGCTTCACAATATTCGGGTTTGGTTCAGTTCCCGATACTTCAACCGAAACTGAGTTGCAACCCCAACCCCTAAACCCTAAAACGAAACTGAGTTGCACGCTCGGCATTCCGGTGATGAACTCTCAGTTTGGAAGGCTTGTTATTCATGCGGGTTCGGGTTTGGGTTTGGGTGTCGAGGAATTCGAAGCCTAAGCGCCAAACCCTTTTCTGCTGGAAGGTCAGGACGCCAGGGTTTAGGGTTTAGGGGTTTATAAAGGGTTTAGGGGTTTGTGGTTTTTGGGGTTTCAAGGTTTTAGGGTTTAGGGGTTTATGGCTTCATACAGGTTCCAGCAGGGTCTGCGGTTTAGGAGTTTAGGGGTTATAGATCACTTTAAACCCTTAAAGGTACCCTTATAGTAACCCTTTAAAGGAACCCTAAGGTACCCCTAAGTTTCGGAAACTCCCATTTTAGGGCTTAGGCTTTCGCTTCTCCAAGCCTTGACCACAAAGTAGAAGCCGTCTCCCGGCTCGCTGAAACGTTGGGATCGTCACCGTCCCAGAAGTGACCCGATCCCTGTTTAGTATAGTGTAGGAACCTGATCAAGAAACTTTGGGACCTTATTAGGGTTCTCAATATGGATGCTACTAAATTGGGGTTTTAGGGCCAGGGTTTCTTAATCAGGTTCCTACATTGCCTCCTTAGCTGTCAAAGTGGGTGTTAAAGGTATCATTGTAGAAGTGGTCAGCAGAATTATCCCTAAGGGTCCATGTGCCCAAATAGTAAAAACTTTGGCCCCAATGTACCTGTATAGGCAGTACTTTCAGGCCAAAGTCTATACTATTTGGGCACAGGGACCCTTACTTGGAGGGTCGGGGGACTTAGTAACTGTTTATTTTAGGGACTTATAAGTACCATAACCCCAATTAGGGTCCCTTTTGGGGTACTTATAAGTCTACTTACTACCTACTTACTAAGTCCCCCGACCCTCCAAGTAGGGTATATTGAGAAGTTGTTTATTAATCAGGGGCCTCCACGAGTCTCGAGACATGAACCCTCAAGAAGCCCTGAACCTTAAAACCCCAAAGCCCTAAAGCCCTAAGCTAGAACTTAAAGGAACCCTAAACCCCAAACCCTTAAAAGGAACCCTAAGAAAGCGAAGCCCTAAACTTGAACCCTAGGCAAACCGTAAACCCCTAAACCCCAAAGCCCTAAAGCCCTAAACACCCTAGACCCTAAACCCTTATAGATCCCTTTAAAGGAACCCCGAAAACCCGTCCTACCCCTTCCCGGGCCTTGCCAGGCCAGTCGGGCTCCGGCTGTGGTACCAGCGCACGAGGCCGTATACTAAGATGGAGCGTTTAGGTTTCACACTCTAGGGTTTAGGGTTCGGGGTTTAGGCTTTGGGTTGCAGGCTCTAGGTTTTACCAGAACCCCCCAAGTACGCTTTAAGGGGCTCTAATATTTCTCATGAAGAGGTAATTTTGGGCTACAACAAAGGGTAGTTGGGGGGTCTAGGTAGGGTGAAGGGTTTAACTGTTTCAGGGTTTCGGGTTTAGGGTTCCGGTTTCGGTTCTGCATGACTTGTACAGAGGCTGGAGTACTGAGTAAGATATTCCTTTGGTCTCCATTTTACAGTGATTCGGCTTGTGCATTGTTCGATACAGGCTTTCTTGCTGGTTTTTCATGAGTAGCGTGATTGTTCGGGTGCCCCTAAAGGCAAATTATATTCGAAGCTTGGGGTACCGATAGCAGGCACTCCTTACATTGGAGGCTTGGGGTACCGACAGCAGGCACTCCTCTTGAGCCTGATTTTTGCTTTTGTTCTGACTAGCCCGTGGCGTTAGTGAAGGCCACATCCCCAACACTTTAGGACCCTGCACACAAAAACAAACCCTCTACAACCCTACATTGCAGCCGCATTAGAGCCTTTTGAGTTTTTACCTTTAATCAACTTCTCATGTCGAAGAACCTAGTGCTTCCCTTCAAACCTCGTTCAGAGCCTTGTGTTGTTTGCCTTTTAAAGCTTTGGAATAAACACGAACAGAACAAGCCCTGCGAAGCCTTACGAAACGCAAGAAAACAAACTCCAGTGCAGAAGACCATAAAACCCCTAAGGCCCTGCAGTACACCCTTGTAGCCTTCGGCACCGTTCAAACAATACCAAAACCAAAGGCCATACACTCCTAAACCTCCCCAGTAGAGTCACATATTACAAGCCGTTACGTACAGAACCCGGTAAAGACCCCGTAGCCACGCTACAAACACCGTAAACTGGTTTTGACAAGCCCGAATCCCGGACCTTACAAGGCCCTAAGCCTGAACCCGATCCCAACCCTCCAAGGCTTTCATGAAACCCCAACCCCCCCGCCCAAACCCTAAACTTAAACCCTAAACCCTAACCCCTAAACCCACCCAAACCCTCAAAATCCCGAAACCCTAAAGCCACCCAAACCCTCAAAATCCCGAAACCCTAAACCCAGGGTCAGTCGGTGAATCCCGGGAGCGACGCCTACGAGGACTTGGCCACGGCCCAAGGGGTTCTGACAAAGGCCCAACCTAAGAAAGGGGCCTACACTAGGTTCCTGAGTAGTACCCTTTTGCCCTTTTTGGTTTAGGGTCCCCTTATTAAAACTGAATATTAGGAAAAAGGGTACCCTTATTATAAAGGGGTCACTCGGGAACCTAGTACATAATTCCCGATAAGGGTTCCTAGGTTTCCCTTAAAGGGGTCTATAAGGGATCTATACGAGTACTAGAATATAGGGTCCTTAATAATCACCTCCGTTATTGTAGCCCCAAATTAATTACCTCTTGATGAGAAATATTAGAGCCCGTTAAAGGGCACTTGGGGGGCGCTGGTAGGCCTAGACTTCTAGCCGTTAACCCAAAGCCGCTCAACCCTAAACCCGTTCGCAAAGCATGGCATGGCGTCTTCGCATCGTCTTGATGGCAGTCTCTTGGGTTGAACACACTCTGGAGACCTTCCTCAGGGACCCAAAAAGCACATAGGCATAAACATTTTGTAGGGATATCCCTACCTTATGGGGCTGTATTATAAGGGGGTTTATATGGGCCTCAGCACTTCTAAACCCCTCCTTGGACAGACGATACCGCAAAGGCATGCATGGCTGCAGCGAAGCAGCTGGAGAAGGAGGAAAAGGCTCTCTACCTGCGACTTCAAGTTTAGTTTAAGGTAGGAAACCTGATTAAGAAACCCTGGGCCCATAACCCCGAAAGTAGTACTGTAGGATTCATATTAAGAACCCTAGTAGAGGCCCAAGGTTTCTGAATCAGGTTCCTACATTATTATAGTACCCTTATAGATCCCTTATAGGAACCCTTATATAAAACCCCTTTAAAGGAACCTTTCGGCCCAAGGTTTCTGAATCAGGTTCCTTCATTTGTGTTTATGGTTTTTGGGGTTCAGTTTAGGGGTCCCTTAAGGGAGCGCAAGGATTTGCCGGTAGTACGGAAGTTTAGGGTTGAGGGTTTAGGGTTGAGGGTTTAGGGTTTGGATTTGCCGGTAGTACGGAAGTTGAGGGTTTAGGGTGTAGGGTAGATTTGTAAGGTTCCCTCTTGCTATGCTTTCCTTCCAGCTGCCCTCGTTTTCTGGAGAGTTGTTCTTCCTTTGCTTGGTCCGCGGCTATACATACGTGTGCAAGTTGAGTCGACTTTTATCTGCCTCTTACCCACAGCTCATCCACCGAAGGATTGATCCGTGCTTGGTGAAAACCCTGAACCCTCCGCAAGCGCCAAACCCTAAACTCCTAAACCGGTCCTAAACCTAAACCCCTAAACCCTAAACCCTAAACTCGAAAATCCTAAACCCGAAGCCCTAAGAGCTCAAGCCCTCAACTCGAAGATCCTCAACTGTGAACCCGAAGCCCCAAAGCCCAAAACAAAGCCTAACCCCCAAACCCTAAACTTTAAACCCCAAACCCTAAACCCCTAGATTTGAAACCCTTAACCCTAAATTTTGAGCCCTAAATCTAGAACTGGAAAAAAAGTAGAGCCCTTCCCCGGGCCTCCAGCTACTCGGCCGCGCTTTTGCGGCTCCTCGATCACTCATGTGCCTGTGAGTCCGGTACATTGATCAGAGAAAGTCTCCTTGGAGTCCCTCTCGGGTCCGCTTCCATCGATCGATCCGGATCCGGTGGAAGTCCCTGTCCACGCTCTGGCCTCCTCCCACTGCCGTTGCTCCAGGCCCACCCGGAGCCAGACCAGCCATGTCCAGCTGTTTGTCAGGAGTGCCCCCACTGGCGATTCTGCCAGTGTTCACCACTCCAAGCATCCCAGCGCCGCTCGGACTGAGAAGACGGATCCCGATCCTGGGAGTCCATTGACTCTGCTGCTGCCCTGCCCACCACGATCATCACAAGGAGAGACACGGGGTCCGGGGTCTTGGGCACGATCATGCGCTGCATCACGATGTCGCTGCGCCGAATCATCAACAGGAGGGTGCTCAGGAGACGGGAGTGCGCATAGAAACTCGTAGGGCCATCGGACGTCATCGCAGGCTGATACAAGACTGCTGTACATACTAGTCTGGAACGCCGCAGCGCTCCGCTACCAATCTAGAACTAGAAAAAACAGTAGAGCCCTTCCCCGGGCTTCCAGCTACTCGGCCGCGCTTTTGCGGCTGCTCGATCACTCATGTGCCTGCGAGTCCGGAGGGATGACTTCAGGAACCTTCAAGCTTTGCACTAAACCCGGACCCTAAACCCTAAGTTTGAAACCCTAAACCCTAGAACCGAAGCCCGAAGTCCTAAACCCGGCGGAGGTGGAATCCTTAGAGCGCCAGATGCGGCCGATCACCGCAGAGCTGCGAGCGGAACTCGGCGTCCGGGGCCCAAACCCAAAGGCTCCATGTACCTTTGCTTATTGCCTAGAAGTAGAGTAGGCATTCTTTAACCTTTTTGGGGGTAGTATAACTCCTATATAATCCTTGTAACTTGAAGGCCTAAGTGTATACTATATGGGTACATGGAGCCTTAGGGAAAGCGTTGGGGGAGACCTCGGGTCCTTTTGCTGGTTTAGGGTTTAGGCTTAAGGGTCCTGTCAGAGGTTTAGGGGTGAGAGTTTAGGGTTTAGGGGTTTAGGGGTGAGGGGTGAGGGTTGCATGAGGTGTTTAGGGTTTATAGGATTTTGGGGTTCCTTTTAGGGTTATCTGGGGTTCTAGTAGGGTCTTTCTGTTCGCAGGGATTGAGGCGTTTAAGTGGTTTGGGATTTAGGATTTGGGGTTAGGGTTCAGGCTTCGGGGGAGGTGTAGGATTTGTTTGCATGGGGGTTCGGGCTTAGGGTTACGATTGTTCTGGGGTTTGGGGTTGCCTGTAAACTTTAAATCAATTTGAGGAGTTCTGTTAAGATTGTCTAGGTGCTCTATAGAGATTACTATAAGGTTTACTTGAACGCTTGTTGATGGGTGTGGTTTCGGCAGGCACTGTTAAAGCAGCACTCCGGGGACCTGGTTGCGCTCCGCTTCAGCTCGTTACCCTAAACCCTAAGCCTAAACCCTAAACCCTAAACCCCTAAACCGTTTACCCCAGTTTAATCCCGAACCCCCACGCCAGCAGCCCAAAATAGGTACGTATTACCTCTGGACTTTCGCCCCCCAAAGCAGGTACTATTTACATCACGTATAGTAGTTTCAGTCGCCCATTAGTGTTTATAGAGCGAGAAGAGTAATTGATAAGAGTAAATCTGACTAAAAACCATTACATACTTGGAGCCCTGTGGCTATAAGCCAGAGCCCTCACATTCCGAGCTTGGCATGTTTCCAGGAGGAGGAAGTGGCCAAGATGGACGAAGCGACTCGCATCCAGACGTGCGCACGTCTGAGCAGCAGGGCAGTATAATAGGTTTCCTGTAACGTTCCACACTTCACTGCACAACGGCAGGTATCGCAAGCTCATCTGTCCTGGTGCACCCCAGCCGCTGGAGGGGGAGTCGGAGGAGGCGGGGACGGTAGAGGCAAGCCTCGACACCTGAGGCGTGGTTTAGGGTTTGGATGGGTTTGGGGTTCAGGGTTTAGCGTTTAGCGTTAGCGTTCATGTCGTCTCAGCTTTAGTTGGTGATATCTTGACAGCCCTTGTATGTGGTTACTATCTTGGCTGGCGTTGTTCTGAAGATCCTATTTATTAGTGTTTCATATGCTGGGTCTGTTAGGGACCCCTGTTTTGTGGAAACTTCAGTAATCAGCAATTAGTGAAGAATACTTTTCTGTCAGGGTTTCAATGGCTTTAGATAGTGCTATCGGCACAGGTGAAGGTATCATATATATATATATATGCATATGTATATGTATATGTATATGTATATGTAGATGTAGATGTAGATGTATAGATGAATAGATGAATAGATGTATAGATGTATAGATGTATAGATGTATAGAAGTATAGAAGTATAGATGTATAGATGTATAGATGTATAGATGTATAGATGTATAGATGTATAGATGTATAGATGTATAGATGTAGATGTAGGCGTATGCGTATGCGTATGCGTATGCGTATGTGTATGCGTATGCGTATGCGTATGCGTATGCGTGTGGGTGTGTATGTGTATGTGTATGTGTATGTGTATGTGTAGGTGTAGGTGTAGGTGTAGGTGTAGGTGTATGTGTGTATGTGTATGTGTATGTGTGTGTGTATGTGTGTATGTGTGTATGTGTGTATGTGTGTATGTGTGTATGTGTATGTGTATGTGTGTATGTGTATATGTATGTATATATATATATGTATATGTATATACACACATCTGTTTCTTTTCTTGATGGAAGATATTTGGAATGAACACCCGTAACATTTTCTTGCACATGGGTACCGGTCTGGTGGGATACCATTCGCAGAATCTGTCGCAGCCTACCTTCGGAAGCCGAACCCCCGACCCTGATCTAACAAAGTCCTGGGCCTTCGAATGCTCCGGGAGCAAACCCAAAGCGGATTCAATGTAACTACACCAAGACAAAGGCTACCTGAAACCATCATCGTCAGTGTCACCTTATCACCATGATTATTATCATCTCCCCTCTCTGTCGTCATCAGGGTCATCTTCTTCTCACGCAGCCATGAAGTCTGGTCTAGCGGGCACTTTTACATCACATGCATATTGCATGGACGGCTTCTCTCGGAAGCAGCACCAAATGCTCGTAGAGAGCTGTTCCGCGCCTAAGCGCCTTGGATGAGTAACTTTGTCACTCATCGAGCTCATCGAAAATCACGACCTGCAGCTCCGCAGCTGCTTTGTTGTGTCCCCTCGGGTGCAGGAGTCGATCAAATTTCAGCTCCAGCATTCGAACTCGATGGTGCAGCGTGTGATAGATCTGATTGAGACTGGCCATGTCCGCCGCAATCTGCCTCAGCTGGTATTCCAGGAGGAAGAGCTGAGCCGCGTGCCAGTCCATCTCCTGTCTCGGCAAGCCGTTCACCGGTATGTATATAGGAGCCGGCATGAGGCTCAGACACAGAGAGGGGTTCGATTGAGCTATAGAGGGCTGTGGAGGCATGTATTAAAGCAACCACATACATGTTATGGGCAGCGTGCGCAAGCATGGCTGCGTCCAAGCGCTGGGGGTCTTTTTCGTCGTCCAAGAGCCAGTGGTCGTCGGCTCCTTCAGACCCCATTTGGATCACCGTGTAGTGTCCTCGATCCGGTCTCGGACCATGGTGCTGGATATAGCATGCGACATGATATCGTACCCATCGTATGGTAAGGTCCGTGCTGTTGGCATACACCGGGACCTGCAGCGAGTTGGTGGCACTTGCGACTACGACCCTCAATCCACTTAAACCGTGGGAGCTGCAGCAGCAGCCAAGGGTGCTCGACATCCAGTGCATGCATGACTTCTTGCGTATGCCAAAAATGCATGAGGGTCTGAAGTTCCTCGGAATGCTTGGGCATGGCAGGAAGAACTATGCACTGTGTGATTGGCGAATCAAAGCGGCGGTATAGGCCTGTCGGCTGTTGCTGCCGCAGTTCCACCCCGCCTGGCTCCGCTGGTCGTACGAGCTTGGGAAGCAAATGCAAAATAAGTTCCGTGACGTCATGTTGCCGCTCAGGCTGCCGCCANCCGCCTGGCTCCGCTGGTCGTACGAGCTTGGGAAGCAAATGCAAAATAAGTTCCGTGACGTCATGTTGCCGCTCAGGCTGCCGCCATCCAAGCAGATGGTAAGCAAAGAGCTGGCGTGCTTTAAAGAACCCAGCTTTGTCGTCCCCGAGCACCTTGGGCAGAGTGAGCGCCGAGCGCACTCGGCTGGCTATCAGCCAGAGGCTGTACGTCACTGCATTGAGATAGCATTGGTTACCAGGGTTAAGGAGGCGAAAGGATGGGGGCCGCGGCTGAGGGCTCGGCACAACCGCTTTGGCTGGACAAAGGTGCCCAGCCGCGTCAGAGGATGTGGCTGCCATCCCCTTCAGCTGCCGTACGTCAGCTCAGCCAGCTGCTGCTGTAGAGGGCCTCGGTCCCGCTTCTCCCTGCGAAGTGACATGCCCACCAGTCCCGTGGAGGCGTTGTTGATGAACTTCACCAAGGCCTCGTGCACCTCGGCCGCATCCTGCCCTCTGAGGCTGATCTCCAGCTTGAACGCCGCCGAGGTAGCCCCCTGCTCCTCCAGCCTCTGCATCCCCTGAGTGCTGTAGAAGTTCAGGACAATGTCGCCCTTCATGTTGCTGTACAGCATGTTGAGCAGCCTTACCGCCTCGGTATGCTGCAGTGCCGGCCTGGAGGCGTCCGTCAGCAGGCGCTTGGACTTGGCACACCACTTCAGGTAGTTCCAGTCGCCCCCCTCCGTCATCCATCCCGCTGCTTGGGCCGACTTGCGGCCTTCGGCTGTAGCCGAAATAGCTTGCAATCGTTGCAACAGCTCCTTCAGCATCCCTGCGAGTAGGATGGTTCGTAGAGGCGAGACGAGGGTTGGGTCGCCCTGCTCTTTCTTCTGCCTCCACTCTCGAGACATGTTCAGCAGCGACGGTAGGATGCTGCGTGCATCTTGCTTGAGAAACATCATGAAGCCCCGATCCAGCTGTAGCAGCTGCAAGGCATCGGCCTGTTGCAGGACCACTTTGCTCATCAGGCGAACATGCTCCTGGAGGTTGGCTTGGGGCTGAAGATACTGTGCCACCGGCGGCTTCTGTTGAGCTCGGTGCGGCCATCCCGGCCGCTGACGTTTGGTGCGGCCCCCCGTCCCTGGTGGTGCCGCGGATGGAGCCGGAGTAGCCGGCGGTGCCCCACTCGGAAAACAGTGACGGAAGATTTCCGCCTCGAGGTTCTCCAGGCTGGCCTCCGTCATCACAGCCATCTGGCGCAGAGTGGTCCTGCACATAGAGGTGTGCGACCGTGAGCTGAAACAACACCGTGCACTGCTGCGAGTGCCTCGCTGGTGCGCCCACTTTGGAGTGGCAGAACAGGCAGGCCCTACCCCGGGTGAGTTGGGACTTGAACGTCAGACATTGTGCGTTGGCTCGATCCGTGATGTCACCTAAATGCATAGCGTGCGTTCTGTGGAAGTGCTGCTTCACATGTTTACTGCTAGCAAGCCACATGTTGCAAATAACACAGTACGACCGCAGCTGGGCTCGAGCCGCATGGTCGAGCGCCCACCGTTCCCACCTGGCCTGTGCCCGTACGAAGGAGGGCCGCCTAACTAACGGCAGTTCAGATTCAGAGGCAGGCACCGCTGACGCACTGGCAGGTTCATCCGTGTTCGTGGGGCTTGCCGCGATAACATTGACCTGATGCAGTCGTAGTTGCTCAGCTTCATTGACGGGATGCCGAGTCAGGCTGTCCCCTCCCAATGCTACACATGATCCCGTTTCTATGTGTTTCTGTAGCTGTTGCCAGCGGAAGAATCTGCGCCGACAGAGCCGACACTCCGGCAGCCCATTGACCGCATGCTTGGTAGCATCAAACATAGTGGGCCTCCTAGGGTGGTCCGGGAGAAGCCCATGCTGTAGTTTACTGTGGATCCGGCACGTGTACAAGTGGGGCACTGTACCGGTGTAGTGAGGCAGTCCGCCAGTGCCAGGCTCGGTGGGGCATGCGCTTCGCGCTGCAGAAGCCCTTCAAACGCTTTCAGAAGTCCGCCAATGTAGTCCAGGACCTTGGTATCAGTGGTGACATCCGAAGCATAGGCTTGTTTGTGTCCCAGCCTGTCAAGGTGGGCTTTCAGTTGCCGCGTGATGGCCACGACCGGCCGATCCAATTGAGCCTGCTGCCAGACCATACTGTTCGTGACATGACTGAGGTGAGCGGGTATGCGCAGAATGGCCCTCAGATGCCTGACCAGGGCACTGTCGAGGGCAGCGAGGCTCTTATCATGACAACCTACACACGGGAGTGAGTAGAGGGCGCTGGAGTAAACGCAGGACCTCCAGAGGCTGATGCGGTGCCGGTCTGACAAGATGTGATGTCCATTCAGAACGCGCCTGATGGCCTGTTGCCGGGCTTGCCCGGCCTGCTGTCTCTTCCTGACATTTCTGCTGACACGGTCAGCGTATGACACAACAGTGCCCAGATACTCGTGATGGGTGCGCACCGGAATGGTGCAATGTCGTCCCGAGACTGTCAGATGAAGGTGAAGTTGGCCCGCCTGATAGGAGGTGAACTCTTTAAGTAGACCAGCTGCGTCTGGTCCCACGAGTTTCAGCAGGACAGCTGTTTTGCGGAAGTTGACAGTGAGGTGCATAGCCTCCAGCGTAGTCAGCAGGAGCTCGAGGTCCTGCATCACTTTGTGAAAGTCAGAGGCCTTCCTGATGACCCAGTTACCCCAAATGTCATCCGCGAACAGCGTAAGTGTCTGAAGAACCCACTGCATGTCTCGAAGAGTGATGATCCTACGAAGATACGCCACGGTAAAGTATGACCAAAGGAAAGGAGCAAGTCGACATCCCTGTTTTATGCCAGTGGTGGTCTGGGTGCCCCCGACTTGGGTACCGACCGCATACTTATACACGGAATTGAGATGCAGCTGTTGAATGGCATTGATCACCTCAGACGGCACCCCATGCTGTGCAAGAGTGTCATAGACCATGGGACGGCTGACCCCATCAAAGGCCTTGCTTAAGTCAAGGGATAAGCTACAGCCTCCTAGGCATCGCGCTGCTTTCTTGCCTTGCTGTTTCTGGAAACGATTGACCACATTCTGTGCCAGCAATTGCGCCACTTCATCGAAGTGGGCGTGTACGCGGAAAAGGGCATCCGCCGTGCCCCTTTGTTTGGTGTAGGCAAATTGCGGCAGTGGTGCTATATCTGATTGCAGGTGTTTTAACAAGAATTCACGCAGCACCCCTGAGAGTGCTTTGCTGGAGGGGCATTGCAGACCAATGGGTCTGAGATCTGATACCGACAACGGTTTCTTAGCCGGCTTGGGGATCCACGAAATGTAGCAGTCCCTCCACAGTCCCCCCTCAGCGGTTCCTGGGCCGGCGCCCGAAAGTGTGAGCGCAGGGCTCTGCCAAGTACCTGGCCGATTTCGGTGCTGCATAAGAGCCACATGGCCACCGGTGCAACGTGGGGCGGGACGGCCTTTCGAAGACCTAGCTTGCTGAGCTCCATGGTGAGGGCCGCATCTGTGATAACCAGGTTATGATCCGTAACACACAGACCGCCTACGTCTGAGAGGGCTGCAAAGGTTCGGTGCCCGTACCGCACGATGGCCTCGAGCTCCTGGGGAGCCGTGAGAAGCCTGCCGTCACTGCCAAGCATCCTAGACACACCTCGAAAGAGCGCGGTGCCAGTCGCTTCACGAGCATGTACAGTGCGCGCTGGTCGCCTCGATCGGCCGCGGCTGACGCTTGCTCCACCTGATCCAGAAGTGCTTGTCTTTTGAGCTGACGACTCTGAGCCCTGAGAGCCAGGGATGCTTGCCTGAAGCGCACTGCAGCACGCCATTTCAGCCACACCACCGGGAGCGTGGCGTTCGCCCTTGCCTTCATTTGGGCGTACAGACGCCAGGTGTGCTTGGCATTAGTCTGGAATGTAGGCTGCGCACAGATGCGCTGGTCCGCGCGCGGAGGCGAAGGAAAGTGCTCCTTCGCAGCTTCAAGCAGGATGCTGTTGACCTCGTGTTGTGCAGTGCTAGGGTCGCACGTGTGGCACTGAGTCAGGCGTGCTGCCACCGCAGCCTGTAAGGCCTGAGCAGCAGGCGTGTGCATGGTAACGGCCTGTTGGAGGGCAGAGACATCGCACATGGTCGTGAATCTGTGCGGCTGAGGCGGGTGCCGCCGATACGGCTGGAGGCACACCCTGGCATGGATCGGCCAGTGTCCAGCCTGGCGCCAGCCAGCGACTGGGAACTGCACAAGCGGCGCCGCATGTTTAGTGGAGCCTCTAGCATCCGCAGCCCGCGTGATGACGTAGTCAATTTGACTAGAGACCTCTGAGCTACAGTATGTATGCCACGGCTTGGCATGCCATGTGTTCGTCGCCACCAACTGGTGGTCAACAAGAAGTTGCTGCAGCCGTGCACAGTGGTTAGGATGCGCTGGACTGGGCGCTGCTGGCCCCACACACGCCCTTTCAGGACTGAGGCTGGCATTAAAGTCTCCGGCCAACACAAGATGATGTCTGGTGGGGGTATGGTCTAGTATGTGCTTGATGGAGCTGAGGATCTCGCCTCGCAATCGGAGGTTTTCTGATGTAGACAGCTGTGTACGCCACACATGCTGGTACAAGGCCAAGATTGTGATGGGAAGTCCAGTGGGCTTATAGGTGGCTTGCACATGTAGCAGCCGCCCTGCATGCAACTCCTGAGTGGCAATATCGCAGAAGGAGGCCTTGGCCAGCATGATCAGAAGTCCGCTTGACCTGTCCGGCTGGGCGCCCTCTACGAAGCCTGAGGAGTGAATGCATTGCCAGCCCCCACTGCAATAGTGTGACACCTGATGCCAATGGCTCTCCTGCAAAATGACTAGCTGGTAGGTGGTATGCTCGGGGTGCTCAAGCCAAGCAAGTAGCTCCTGATAGACCCCACCCCCTAGACCACTAGTGTTCCACGATAGCATGCACAGATCGGTTTTAGATCTACGTAGGGGTCTACGATTGACACGCAGTGGGGGTAACACAGGCCGGGAGCTGGGCTTGCTAAGTGCCTGCAGTGTGTTACTGTCATGCCATTTGCCCCGGTACCATGTGCCGCCGCAAAGAGATCGTGCAGCCCTACCTCTGGCACGCCGAAACGCCCTTTTAACATGTTTTGGGAAGCCCCCAGTAACAACTCTCGGGAGTGCCTCTCCGCGCGTCTTCCCCGCCGAAGCGAGTCCCACACCTGGCGCGGATCCAGGTGTAACCCTCGCCCCGCCTGTCTCTGTGAGATGCTGAAATGTAAGCAATGCAAGGAGACAGGTGCCGGATTTGGGACCGGCTCGGCTGAGGTGAGGTGAGATGTGAGTCGGGTTAGGGTGGTTAAGGTGCCTAGCCTTAGAGGAGCATGCTGCTGGCACGCCTTGTGTCCGGCAGGGTGCAGAGCCGAAGCCAGGTTGATGGTGGTGTTCGGCGCGCCAGCCGGCTGGCGTGGACACTTTCCTCGTAAGGTTTAGGGTTCTGCTTCGTACTTTGGCTCTTGGATGTTTGAGGCTTAAGGAGGGGCCTAAGGGGTGAAGCATGGACAAAGGTTGGAAGAACACGCTGCTGAGACTCCGTGGCCGCCCGAAGGCGCGCAAGCAGTAGCAGGCAAGCCCCGGAAGGCTAGTATGGCTGTGGTCGCCGGTTGCGCGGCCGTCGCTCGTGAGTGCTGCAGAAAACATACTCGTTCCACTCTCTGCGCCATCGGCCTTCCAAGAAGCCGGCAGCCAAGTCCTTGACTCCCTGCCAGTCTTTATTGGCCAGCCTTCGGCGAAGGCCGCCCACTCGGCCACCAAGCTCGCGACTGGTGAGCAGGTCCGTGTCATTAAGTTGCTGCCGGTACAACTGCACGAGGGTTTCCCGCGCGTGTTCCAGACAGTTTGCCGCCAGCACAAGGGTGGTAGTGCTCCAGGTGGAGCTGCCTGTGTCGCTGCCGCTGTCCGTAGCCACTGCCTCGTTGGGGTCGTCGTCTGCGTTGTCCCCAGAGCTGTCGGCCTCCGAGGAACCAGACCTCTCGAATCTGCCGTCCGGCAGCCGTGGCCCCGCGACTCGGGCTCCGTCCAGAGTTGGCCATCGCCGCTCTGGCTGCGAGTCACTGTCAGAAGGCTCCGGTTGGGCGTCGGCCGGGTCGATACGCACCTCGGTGGCACGTCGAAGCGGCAGCTGCTCGCTGACCGGTCTCGGCGGAGGAGGTCCACGAGGTAGAAGTTCATGTGGACCAGGAGGGCCGTGGCGTTGATGATCACGAGGTGTCCTGGCAGCCGCCGTCTCTGCGGCCTCCATGCTCGACATGTCGGATCCCTCATCGCTGTCCGCAGTGCCATCGCCAGGCATCTACTACTTCACCGAAAAGAAGAACCCCACAGCCAAGGCCAACAGCAAGAAGAAGAAGAAGCCCCGACCCAACACAAAACCGCCAAGTTCAGGGGCCTCACCTGCGAGCCGCGGGGCTTCATCAGGGTCATCATCAACATCATCATCATCAGCAGCAGCATCATCAGCATCGTTCACATCATCATCGTTCACATCATCGCCATCGTCATCGTCAATCCCACAACCACTCCCATCACTTTTCTCAGATGATGACGACGACGATGATGACGATCATGGTGAAAGTCATCGCCATCTCCTGAATCACAAACATCGTCATCATCGCCGTCACCGGCACGGATCACCGCCTTTGTCAAGCTTATGTGATGTTTCTTTTTGCGTCTCGCTCCTATACCAGTCGCCCTAGGACCCTCAGAACCCTAAACCCTCAGAGCCCTAAACCCTAAGCGGTCCCCAAGCGTGACCCCACTTTTTAAGTGCAGAGGATTAAGTAGTTCGGCATATGTAATTATGGTACTTGTATGATATACCCTTATATAAGCCCTGTTCTAATGATAGGGACCCTCTGATCTCGGCTAGACTGCAATCGAGATGCAATTGGTACAAGCTGCACCCAGAACGCCCGAGTTCACAACCGTGGACTCCGAGCACCCGAAAAGGCCTTCGAGAAGCGAATCGCCAAGTTTAAGCGGAAATCGCCGCCTGCCCTGCAGTCGGAAGTTAAACCCTAAATCGGAAGTTAAACCCTAAACCCCTAGCCTAAACCCTAAACCCCCAAGCCCTAAACCCTAAACGCTTTGGGGCAGCAGGCTTCAGGGTAGTGCGGCTGGTGCATCCGACGTTTAAGTCTTGGAGCTCTGAGTTCTAGGGCTTTTGGAGTTTACTTTGTCATAATTGGATAACATTTTAAGTTTTTATGGGTACTTAAACCCAATAAGGAATGATTAGTGTACATGTTTAATCCTATCCCAACCATGAACTAGTTTAGTCTTTAAGGTTTAGAGGGTTTAGGGTTTAGGGGATTTGTTTACGGCTTGGGGTTTAGGGTTTAGGGTTTTTTTCATAGGGTTTAGTCTTTAGCGCTGGGGATTTAGGCCTTCTTTAGGTGTTAGGCTTCTTTCTGTCACCGGTACTTTAACGTTGAGGGGTCTGTGATCTGGCATTCGGTGATGTTGTCTTGCTCGGCTTAGCAGGATCGGAACAAGTAGCAATAGCCATAATCCCGCTAGAATTGCTGTAGCATGTCCTCAGAAGTTTTGCTGTTCTAAAGAAGTCCCCAAATACTTGGAACAGTTTGGCTCTAAAGACTAGGGCTGTAGGTTTCGGGTTGAGGGGTCCCGAGGAGTCGCTTTCGGCAGGTTTAAGTTTTGCTGCACGCCACAGTCTGCTAGGGTTTCCAGGGTCTGTAGACACGAATCGGCGAGGAGTGTTTACAGGGTTCAGGGCTTATAGGGTGTATAGGGCTAAGTAATGTGGGTTGTAGGGTTTTAGGCATTTGGCAAATTTGGAGTTTTAGGATCCAGGGTTCATGTTGTCGTACCTGTCCATGTTGGAGAGGCTGGGTAACGGATACATGTTGCACGAGATCAATGAAGTGTAATACCTACTTTAGCCCTAAACCCTAAGACCCTAAAGCCCCTATAACCCCAAAGCCTCAGGCCCTAAAGCCAGGTACAGAGATTTGTTTTTCAGACTTTCGCTTGACTTCTCAGATCGCTTGGGAGAGCAGGGCACAGCAGTATAGTAGCTTAGGGTTTTAGGGTTTGGGAGTTTTTGGGGTTTGGGGTTTTACGGCTTCCCTCCTTTAGGGCTTTAGGGTCCCAGGCTGTAGGGTTTTAGATGGTTTCGGGTTTTCAGGGTTTAGGGTTTAGGGTTTAGGATTATGAAAGAGAGCTGCAGAGCTATAGGAGCCCTGAGGCAGTCCAAGCGAAACAAAGAGCGAAAGCGCAAGATCACCGACCACAAGCAGGCCATGCAACCGCACTTCGTCCTAATCGTAAACTCAAAGCCTTGAGCCCTAGGCCCTATTTTTGGGGGTTTAGGGTTTTAAGAACCTACCTTTTTAGGGCTCCTTATTATGATTTCCTAAGTCCTTAAAAAGGTAGGTTCTTCAGGGTTAAGGTAGGCCCTTTCGACCCCAAGGTCTGTTGGAATTCAAGCTGTTGAAGGCTTCGGAGGGTTTGAGTTTAGGATTTCGTGGAGAGTGTTGGGTTGGGTTCCAGCTTGGTGGCCTCATGCCTTCGAGCCATATGGGTTTAGAGTTTAGGGTTTAGGCTTCAGGACACCGCCTTGTTCCTAGAAGTTTGCGAAGCTTTGTATTTGGTGTCAAACACTTCCTCCGGAACCTACACTCCCCCCACTTTGCCAGGGCTCTCGGTTGTCACGGTTTAGGGGGCTGCCGCGGTTCCTCGGCGCAACTTGTTCCTGGATTCATTGAGCTCCAACCAGAAAGTGGGTCATCGAGACAATGCGCAAGCCAGAATCAGTCCCCCCACATATATATATATATAGACATAGTCATGCTGAGCATTTGAGGGTGCAGCGGCGTGCTGACGTGCGAGTTTAAGCCTAAGCGTACCGAGAGTATGTTTCAGTTTCTTTTGGTGTTGAGCCCTGAAACCCTAAACCCTACCCCGATCGCCGATCGCCGGAGGCTGCTGCTTGTCAGGGTCCAAGAGCGTTTCAAAGACGTAGATTAGATGAAGAAGCAACCCGAAGCAAGCGGGTTGTTGGGGCTAATTAGGGGCCTAAATAATTACCTATACTATTTTGGGGGTTCCTGAATCTAAATATAGTATAATGGCCCCAACCCCTATTCTAGTTATTAAGGCCCCTATATCATAGAACCCTACTATAGCTCCCTTATAGCATCCTTTTAAAGAGCCCTTCAAAGAAACCCTATTCTAACTATTAAGGCCCCTTTTGTAGCGGTGTACTAAACCGCTGCGAGGCTCAGCTTCAGGCTCAGAAGAAGCTGGACAAGTCTGTGGGCGAGGCCTTGGAAATATTGTACCCTAAGGGTCCATGTACCCAAATGGCATATACTTTGGCCCCAATGTACCTGTATAGGGAGTACTTTAAGGCCAAAGTATATAGTATTTGGGTACATGGACCCTTAGGGGTAGCCCGAAACCGCAAAGAAGGGAGGGTTTCGGGTCGGGCTCTCAGGCTTAGGGTTTAGGGCTTGGGGTTTAGGATTATTTGGGTTGCGAAGGTTCCTTGAAGGATTTTAAGGGCTCCTTGAAGTTTCAGGGATTGTTGAGGAAGATTAGGCAATGACTTAAGCCCTAAACCCTAAACCCCTCAAGCCTACACCCCAAACCCTAAAACAAAAAACTCTAAACCCCCTAAAGCATCGGCAAGGGGGACTCCAATGGTCTTGTGGAGGATAGTGTATGTTTGAGACTCCTCAAGTTCGAACAGCCTTCGCAGTAAAGAGTCCTTAGTGGGAATTCATGTTCAGTGAGTCAGGGGTTCCGTCATAACTAAGGAATCGTCGGCCCTTTGTAGGTCAGCTTTGTGCTTGCAATAGATGCATGGAAGCTGCTAAATCGCAAAGTCTACCCAGCTTAAGGACTAGTCTAGTATGACTTGCCTGGGTACCTACTTGAAGGCTTTGAGGTAGTGAGCCCGCGAAATCCTTATGAAGCAAGGCCATCAAGCATGAAACCCAGAGTAAGAAGATCTGCCGTCCCTGAACCTAGAAACTCTCAACTCAAAGCCCTGAAACCTAAAACCCTAAAACCTAAACCCTAAACCCTAAACCCTAAAACCTAAACCCTAAACCCGAAACCCTAAACCCTAAACCCTAAAACGTAAACCCTAAAACCTAAACCCTAAACCCTAAAACCCTAAACTCCTACAAGAAGGTCGGTGC
Source organism: Symbiodinium sp. clade A Y106 (assembly GCA_003297005.1). NCBI lineage: Eukaryota > Dinophyceae > Suessiales > Symbiodiniaceae > Symbiodinium > Symbiodinium sp. clade A. The sequence continues at coordinate 50,476 of BGNK01002434.1, forward strand.
CATCTTGCCCAGCCCTCAGATTCTGAGTCTGACAAGCTCTGCGGGCGGGGGTTAAGGGTTTAGGGTCTCGGGTTTGGGGCTTATTAAAAGGTGTAGAGTTTAGGGTTTAGGGGTTTAGGGTTTAGGGTTTAGGGTTAAGGGTTTAGGGTTTAGGGTTTGGGGCTTATTAAAACCCTATAAGGCTCTAAGGACTCATATATTGAGGCTTTTGGGCCCAACGACCATACTATATAAGGCTTTTGGGCTATTTTGAGCCTTAGGGAAAGGTCTAGAGTTTAGGGTATACCTAGCCCCCCCAACTACCCTTATTGTAGCCCCAAGTTACCTCTTAATGAGAAACATTAGAGCCCGTTAAAGGGTACTTGGGGGGGTTCAGGTATAGCCATTGGTTTGTTGTTCAAGGGTTTGTAGGGTTTATAGGGCTTAGGACTTGTAGATTTTACCTGGGTTTGTAGGGTTTAGTGTAGCTAAGAGTTCTGGGTTAGGGGTCTACATTAAATTACCAGTGGCTCCTAAAGCTAATGCTTTCACTTGAGGACCACAAAACCCAAAATCAAACCAGAAATCCTTGAAATCCCGAGCCCCTACCAGAACCCCCCAAGTGTCCTTTAAAGGGCTCTAATATTTCTCATTAAGAGGTAATTTGGGGCTACAATAAAGGGTAGTTGGGGGGTATAGGTAAACCCTCAAGCCGAAACCCGAAACCGAAATCCCGAACACTTCAAAGCCGTCAAGCCTTAAAACCTCTGTAAACCCTGAAACCCTCAAAGCTTTAAGCTTCCCTAAACCCCGAAAATCCCGAACTCCAAAAAACCTCCACTTTCCCGAACTGGATCGGCTCCAGAACCTTTTGGGAAGCATGGGTTGTGCAAGCAGCCGTGGGGTCAAGTCTGCACGCGAGGCAGCTGCAGGCGGGCTTATAATACTGTGAGAAGTTTAAGGGTTGTAGGTTTTTGTAGGGTTTAGGGCATCAGGGTTTAAGGGTTTAAGGCTTAGGAGTTGCAGGGCTTTAGGGCTTGGGGGCCTCTAGGCATTTAGCAGAGTTTATTCGCGTTTATTCAGTTTATTCCTCCTACCCTGAACCCTAAACCCTAAAGTTATAAAGCCCCGCAGGCGAGGCAAGTGGGGACTGCCATTCTCTGGCTTCCTACATGGTTGCCCAAGTTGACTTCACGGCCGTGGACTTCCAAGAACCACAGCTAAGCTTTTGGGTTCCCCACCAGTACCCTTTTCTGCCTGGTGCTTAGTAGGGAATGGGGGAACGGATCCCTATAGTAGTCCCTGCATAACCCCCAATAATAGTCCCCAGAATCCATTCCCCCATTTCCTACTAAGAACCAGACAGTTTTCCTGCGGCGCTGTTTTGACGGGCGCCTACCTCGTTTTCAGAGAAACGGCGCACGCTAACCCCCTAAACCCTGAACCCTAAATCCTTGCACCCTAGACCGAAGTCCCTAAATCCTTGAACCCTAAACCCCAACACCTACATCCTAAACCCTTATAGTATCCCTTAAAGTAATTAGCCTTATAGTATCCCCTATAAAATACCCTCATAGGATTCCTTATAAAGTACCGTTATGCTACTTATAGCATCCCTTACAGGAGCCCCTTGAAGGCTCCTTTTGTTGCTGGGGAGATACGAGGCTTTAGGGATTTTTTACGGTTTTTTGGGAGTTTAGGGCTTTAGGGTTTTAGGGTTTTGGGGGAGTAGGGCTTTAAGGTTTTACCTTTTAGGGCTTATAGGGATTAGGGTTTAGGGCTTTAGGGAGTAGGGCTTTCAGGTTTTACCTTTTTGGGCTTATAGGGATTAGGGTTTAGGGCTTTAGGGGATTAGGGCTTTAAGGTTTTACCTTTTAGGGCTTATAGGGATTAGGGTTTAGGGCTTTAGGGGAGTAGGGCTTTAAGGTTTTACCTTTTAGGGCTTGATCCCTAATCCCAAATCCCGAAATCCCCTCATCCCCTTTAAGGTTTTACCTTTTAGGGCTTGTAGGGATTAGGGTTTAGGGCTTTAGGGGAGTAGGGCTTTCAGGTTTTACCTTTTAGGGCTTATAGGGATTAGGGTTTAGGGCTTTAGGGGAGTAGGGCTTTCAGGTTTTACCTTTTAGGGCTTATAGGGATTAGGGTTTATAGGGCTTTAGGGGAGTAGGGCTTTCAGGTTTTACCTTTTAGGGCTTATAGGGATTAGGGTTTAGGGCTCTAGGGGAGTAGGGCTTTAAGGTTTTACCTTTTAGGGCTGAAAGGGATTAGGGTTTAGGGCTTTAGGGGAGTAGGGCTTTAAGGTTTTACCTTTTAGGGCTTACAGGGAGTAGGGTTTAGGGCTTTAGGGGAGTTCGGCTTTAAGGTTTTACCTTTTAGGGCCTATAGGGATTAGGGTTTAGGGCTTTAGGGGAGTAGGGCTTTAAGGTTTTACCTTTTAGGGCTTATAGGGATTAGGGTTTAGGGCTTTAGGGGAGTAGGGCTTTCAGGTTTTACCTTTTT
>BGNK01002434.1:62482-102197 GCA_003297005.1 Symbiodinium sp. clade A Y106
CCCCCCCCCCAATTGGTTGATCTGGGTGGTCTCTCTCACTCTCTCTGCAATGCTGCAGCGGTCACGATACAGTTTCTGTTTGCTCGGTACTTCTCTCTGAATCCAACAGAGAACGATAACCAACTCCAAAAAATCACCAGGGATTGGATGTCTAATGAGTTTTCGGGCTCGGGGTTTCAATGATGGGGCTTATTCTAGTTGAGTTGCCGGACTCCAGCTTTTTGTTATTGAAGGGGGGGCTTTACATCACAATAGGTAAAACTAACCTACTGGACACTAAACCCTGAACACCCTAAGCACCAAGCCCAGGTCGCATATTAGCTGCTCATTGACGGTGTGGGTAGTTCTCTAAATTTGGGGGTCCTTTTTCGAACCCTCTCTATAAGGGTGCCACACTATTTTGGGGACCTAAACGGGGGCCCTTCTTTGGAGAGCTACCTGTATGGTATGGCTTCTATGAAGACGGGGGTCTACGAAGGTTCACGCCCAAAACACGAAACTTACCCTAAACCCTAAAGCCTAGACTAAATTCTCCGTGACAACGACTCCAGGCTTGGTAGAGGCAAAGCTCCTGAGGAGGACGCGAAGTCTGCGCTTGTGGTCGGTGCTTCGTAGTCTTCTTTAGGGTTTTGGGTTTAGGGCTTAGGGCTTAGGGTTTAGGGTTTAGGGTGTAGGGTTTAGGATGGCAGGCCAGTATTTTGGTGAGTATATGACCAATAGGTACTTGAACTCTCATGCTTCAGGGCTGGAGCAAGTTTAAGGATCTAGGGGTTGCCACAATGCATAGAGTTAGGATGAACTGGGGCCATCCACATTTTGCGGCTTTCGTATGTGTGGCCCCTGGTCATTACGTGTTTGCAGTCTTCCACAACCGACAGTCGAAACTTGAAGGTTTAGGGTTCAGAGTTAGGGGTGAGGGAGGCGGTTTGCGAAGCAGGCAAGCGTGGGATGCTTGAGGTTTCCGAGTGATTTCGAAGGTTAGTGCCGTTCTGCAATCCAATCCATGCAAATGGTCAGCATGACATAGCCCGAAACCTTCTGCGATTGAGGAGACCAGTACTCCGAGCCTAAGCTTACAGCACGAATGGCTGGGGCCGCAACCGTCCTTGCACCCTACGGTGCCCTTAAAGGAGCCCTGAGTCAAAGCCCTACATTACCCTTAACGGAGCCCTTCAAAAGAACCTTCAACCTTCAACAGTACTATAGGGGCCATACCATTATAATAACCCTTATAGACCCCTTTAAAGGGACCCCTCGTCTAATTCTTAAGGCCCCTAGATTATAGTACTATATTGCCACTTTAAAGTGACCCCTATTCTAATACCGATACCCCTAGTCTAATTCTTAAGGCACCTAGAGTAAACCCTAAGCAGCCGCCTGGGGCAGGAGTTGGCCGTGCCGGATTTAGAGGCCACGGGCCAGCTGAGGAAGATGCCTATCAAGGCCTCCAGGGGTGTAGGGTTTAGGTTTTCGGGGTTTAGGGTTTAGGGTTCAGATGGGTTTAGATGGTTTTGGGGGTCAGAACTTGTCTGGGTTTTGGGTTTACTGTCTGGGTGCTTAGTAGGGAGTGGGGGAATGGGTTATGGGGACTTTTATTAGGGTTTATATAGGGACTACTATAACCCTAACCCCTAAACCCTCAACCCTAAATAGGGACTACTATAACCCTAACCCCAAAACCCTAAACCCTCAACCCTCACTAGGGACTACTATAACCCTAGCCCCTAAACCCTAAACCCTCAACCCTAAAGGGGCTACTATACGGATCCATTCCCGCATTCCCTACTAAGAACCAAACGGATCAAGGCTTGGGCGTCCTGTTTGTTAAGCCTGTAAGGGTTTTGGGGGTTTAGGGGTTTAGGGTTTAAGGTTAAGGGTTTAGAGTTTTTGGTGGTTTGGGATTTAAGGTTAAGGGTTTGGGTTTAGGGTTTGAGGTTTAGGGTTTAGGGTTTTTGGTGGTTTAGGGTTTACGGTTTAGGGTTGGGGTTTTTGGGGGTTCAGGGTTAAAGGTTTAGGGTTTAGGGTGTTTTGGAGTTTAGGGGTTTAAGGTTTAGGGTTTGGGGTTTTAAGCCCTGTAAGCCTTAAACCCCGAGCCCTCTACCCAAAAAGCCCTAGTAGCCCAACGCCAAGGCCTGGTTGTGTCTTTCAGGCTTTGCTAGGCTGGGCCCTGGGCTTAAGGGAGGGTTCAGCGGTTAAGAGTTCAAGACCGTGGTATAGGTTTTAGGGTTTTAGGGTTTAGGGGTTTAAGGGTTTAGGGGCTAGGGTTCAGGGTTCAGAGTTCGACTTTATAGGGTGGTATGGGGCATAACAGCAGGCTAGAAATCAATAATTACACCAACAACAACAACAACCACTTGACCGGCGCTGATTGCAGATAGAACAGCAACAACGTCATCCTCATCGCAGCAGCAACAGAACAAGGCACCACCAGGTCAACACACCCTCGAACCAGAAATGCCTGGCTTCCGGGATGTAACGTGAAGGATGAATCAGGTTCTGGGTTTGAGGTTCGGCCGTGTAAGGTTTCTAGGGTTTCTGGGTGATTCATGAGGTGGTGGGGGGNGGGGGGGGGATTCTGCAGGCGTTGGATTTCCTGGCTCGGCTGTAGGGGTCCCCTCCTTAATCCCTCAACCCTGAACCCCTAAACCCTAAACCTTGAACCCTATAGCTCTTGAAAGCAGGCCAGCGCGGTGAGAGATCGGTTAAGCTCCATTCTCCGACGCGGTCTCCTGCTCCCTTGGTTGCATAGGGGGCCTTAAGTATAGGGGGCTTAATAATTAGAATGGTTTTGGGGGGGTAAATTATACTGTTATAATAAGGAACCACCAAAATCCCATTCTAGTCATTAAGGCCCCTATATGATTGGGTTTAGGGTTTCGGGGGCGGCCTTATCAATTACAGCAGCGTTCTCGGTATATTACAGCAGAGCTAGTAACTGGACAGAACCTACAAGGGGACTTTATTTCGATTTTGTTCCGACCCCTGTATTGGGCCTGGAGGGTCTTGCGGTTTACGTTTTGGGGCTTTAGAACTTTAGGGTTTAGGGGTTTGGGTTTCAGGGTTCTGCTTCAAAACGAGAAGAAGGTTTTGGGTTGTCGGGCTTAGCGGTTTAGGAGTCAGGGTTCAGGATTTTGAGTGTTTAGGATAGGGGGGTTTCGCGCTTTAGGTTTTGCGGTTCAGGGTTTATTGAAGTTGGAGCGTTTACGAGTCATAGGTTGTCTCTTAGCAGAGCTTCTACATGTTTTAAGGAGTCCGGTAACATGGTCTCATCAAGCACTATAGGCTTAGGTGTCTTCTTCGGGGTTTCCTTCTGATTCTGTAGCGGCTCACGGGTTAGGGGCATAGGGTTTGATCGCGGTTGAGGCTTCCTAAAAGGGATTCCGATCTGGGTCCTGCACGGCCTTGCCGTTTGTCCCGAAAGACCGGGCGCTTACGAAGGGCTCTATGAGTGTTTAGGGTTTGGGGTTTAGGGTGTTCGGCACCACCACCAACACCCTAAACCCTAAACCCCTAAACCCTAAACCCTAATTTTAGTAAAGGTACCTTTCACGGCAGGGCTTGGAAATCATGTTCCTCAGAATTGCTTGTAATGTTGATTATGTCGAGCATGCGCACAAGGTTTTATTCAACATATCAGTTTTAGCATGTCCTCCAGCTGTGTGGGGCCGAGTAGGGCTAGTGGGCATTGTTGATATTGTGGCTCTGATAGTTGATTTTGGGGCCTGGGCTTCGCTTACCACTTTTTTGCCGTAGCAACTGACTAAGCAAACTGTAACCCTCTGTGCTGTAATGGCCCTAAACCTCAAACCTGTTGTGGAGTAGTCGAATCCTCTTTCCATCCTAGTTGACCTGTCTCGTAAACCTGACCTGCAGCACCGCTATTCAATAGCGGCTATTGTATATTGGATACTTTGGTTGCCGCCGGAACCGCGTACAGGGCTTGGGGTTTCAGTCCCGGTTAAGAGAGGTCAGGGCATTTATGGGTTTAGGCTGGGAGATGGACTGCGTATTCAACGAGATGTTTGGTTCGTTGAGGCGAGAAGATCCCATCGTCTTGAAATGTGCTGTTGGTTTTCTGCCGACCAAACACCAGGCTGGTCCTCACCGACTTTTAAGTGATCGGGCGAGCCCCACCGTGCCATAGGCGTGACAACTCCCCAAGAAAGTGGCACGCAGGAACTTGGCCGTCAGCAGCATGCCCACCCCAATAGAAACCCGAACCCCTGAGCTCTACTCCCAAGCAACCTACAGCCATACTAGTCCAAGACCGAAAACTTAAGAGAGCTACATTCCCAATCCTGAGCCCTTGTAGCCCGAGGCCCTTCAATTCCTAAGCCCTACGCATGCCTAAATCCTTACAAGCTAAAGCATCTACTATAGGGGCCGACCTAACAATTCTGTTTTGGGGGCTCCTCATTATATCTACTGTTTCACTATAGTATTTTATACCCCCCCCCCTCCCCCCCAAAAAAATAAGGCCCCTATATCCTCCAAATCCCATCTCCTACAGGCAGGCCCCTGTGACCTCATACATCTGAGGCCCTCTCGTCCTGAGACGGCGTTGGAGGCCAGCGGACTGTCGTGCGCAGTGTATCCGAAGCCCCAGACCCCAAAGCCCTAAACCAAAAGCCCGAAAGCCCAAACCCTAAGCTCTAAAGGCCTAGACCCTAAACCCTAAACCCTCAAAAACAAAAAAGCCTAGACCCTAAACCCCAACCCCCCCCCAAAAAAAAAACAAAGTAAAGGAACCCTGAAAGAAACCCCTAAAAGGAGCCCCAAAGCCCTAAACCCTACACCCTAACCCCTGAAGCCCCGGGCAGATATATCCCGACCCTCGCTTCCAGGCGACGAAGCGCAGAAGAAGGTCACTGAAAGCCAAGCATAAGCGAAAGATGGTGTTCGGGTCTTGGAACATATATTTAGGGCTTTGGCCAGAAGACTAGAGTTTCTGCTTTTGGGGGTTTAGGGTTCCTTTTCGGGGGGGGGTTTAGGGGATGAAGATGCTTCGGGTTGATGCTTTAGGGGTTTAGGGTTCCTTTACAGGTTCTATTTTGTTTAGGTTATAGGGCGTCGGTATCGTGTTGGGGTTCTCCCTTCTCATAATTTGGATAAGAATCACAATATTACCGTTGAAGAAGCCCCTTATTCGAAGTTTTAAAATTTTTAGTCGGGGTTGTGATCGCGGTTTACAGGGTATTCTAAGGCTTTTCTACAGTGTTATTACTAATCACAAGGGTGGAATAGAACAGTATTCCCTTACCGTCCTTTTTTGATTACCGATGGGTGTTCAGGTCCTCGAAAGATTGTTGATGGCTGTCCCGGGATCTTTGAGCTTGTCCCAGAGACCTTAAATTATAGAGGCCTTAATAGTATGATTTAATGTATATTCCGTAATTAAGGGGTATTGGGATCTCTGGGGTTTTGGTTCTCGGGATTAGGGTGTAGGTTTCTGTTTTTTGTTTTTTTGTTTGTGTGTGTGTGTGTTTAGAGGTTTTCTGGCTTAGAGCCTGGTTGGAGTGTTGAGGGCTTTAGGGCAGCACGGTGTTTCCATTTCCCTTCTATGTATGTATGTATGTACGTATGTGTGTGTGTGCGTGTATGTATGCGTGTGTGTGTATATATACATATACATACACATGTACTATGGAAGTCTGGGGCTTAGGGTTCTTGATGTGGCTTAACGACATTATGTTGCTTGGTGTTGTTGTTGCAGCGTTTAATAGGATTGCGCATGATAAGGCGCAGGATGTTGCTGCTCCTCAATATTTCCGGGTGTAGGCTTTCAGGAGTTTTTGTTGCAATATAGATTCGGTCTGAGGACGCTCCAGATCCCACGCATTTACTCTCTGTCATATGGGCTAGGTTAGGGGTGCGATGGGCTCCTCCTATATATGCTTGAGGACTCTTGTTTTAATCAGTTCCTGTACAGACAGACGACTGGCCGTTGAGCCCAAACCACAGCTAATTTCGCTGCAAGGAATCTCCAAAACCTAAACCGCAAGCCACAGAACCTTCTTAACAACTCTAAAGCCCTAAACCCGAGAGCCCTAAACCCTTGATGCAAAACCCTTTTGAAGGGGGGCCCAGTCAGGTCGCCTCTTCTGCGGGACAACATGGTCACCCGGAAGAACCTCCACAGCGGATGACCGACACCTGGGCTCTTGTTGGGGAACTGCTGGAATAGCAATCTTTGCGAGGGTTTCAGAGGGCATGAAGAAGGGTCTTATGGTGTCTTGCAAAACTCAAGGCTTAAGTAACTATTGTCGTTATCAAAGCATAATGATTAAGTTTTCCCTATGATATTGACGTAAACTAAACTGAAACAAACAAGAGCCCAGCAGATTGCCGGAGGGTACTCCAAGCCTGCTAGGGCCGCTAGGGGTCTACGGGTATGCCAGAAGCCATGAACCTGAGGCTCGCACCCTGAACCCGAAAGCCCGGAAGCCCTCTAAGTCCTGCAAACCCCATGCTTGAAAAGCCTTAACCGCAAGCCTGACATCCAAAAGCCTTCATGTCTGAACCAGGCTTTAGAAGTTTTGGGGAATCCCGTAATGTAGGGGCCTTAATAGTTACACTATGCTAGAGTTATAACCCCCAAAATAAGTATTGGCAATTATCTAGGCCCCTATATTATAGTACCCTTATAGAATCCCTTACAGTAATCCTTATAGACCCCTGATTTAAAGGAACCCTAAGTCCCTCCATTGGTAAGTATCTAGGCCCCTATAATTATAGTAATGCCTGAAATCCTCGGAGCCTCATGTGCGATGCATGAGAGTTACGTCTCACCCCAATGAGGTGGGTCGACATTCCCAGACCTAGATGGTCATACCCTACCCCTTGCTTAGGGTACCTAGTTTTATGGTTAGGATCTCCTATATAAAAGAGGTACCTTAAAGAAGGCGTAGGGTATGAGCCTATAGGGTGTGCAAAAGGTAGGCTTCTCTAATGTGCATGTTACGGTTACGGTATTTTTACGGCCCGATTCCTGGAGCAAAACATACCGCAAGTATGCTTGACCCCAGGCCGACCCCACCCATTCTGAACGTAAGACGCCAGCCTGTCGAATTTTCAGTGCCGAAGCTTTGCCTTTCTTCGCGCAACATGTGGGTATAGTTCTCTAAGTTAGGGTCCCTTGTCTTTTCATAAGGATGCCGTACTATTGTGGGGACCCAAAACGGGACCCTTCTACAAATATGATATACACCACCCCGGAAGGTTGGATCTCCACATTCAAGGTGCATGGGTTCAGGGGTTCCTTTGGAGAGCTTGTGTTTGTTGAGTCAGAATCCCTGAACCGCCCCAGAACCCTTCAAAGCCTCCTGAAAGTCAGGTTCTTTGTCTCTGGGAATCAAAAAAGCCTGAATAGATATATTGTTCCTTAAGGTTCCTTATGACAAGTTAATGTACGAAAATATACCGCTCAACCACGACTCTAACTTTAAGACTTTAAGTCGTTCTTGTGCATAGAGGCCCCTGCTCCAAGCCTTAGGTAGAGCATCAGCAGACTTGTAAGTAGGGTTACAAGCCAGGCGGCCATAGATTTACTGTGGACTTGCTCAGAATGTTAAGTTCGCTTCTGGCCCTGCAAGAGTCGCCGCAATCTTGATCCCGAAGATGGATGCGAAGTGAGAAAGAAGCATCTACAACCAAGACCATCAACATCAGCCACGACAGAGGCACAGCACGACATCTTGTGATTGCGATGGTTCTTCGCAGTAGGTGATGATGAGGACAAATGAGGATTAGGATGAGGATAATGACGAGGATGAGGACGAGGATCATGATGAGGATCACGACGAGCATCATGATGAGGATCATCATGAGGATCATGATGATGTTGATGATGATGGTGATGGTGGTGATGGTGACGGTGATGGTGATGGTTATGATGCTGGTCGCGATGACGATGACGATGAGGGCGATGAAGATGAAGATGACGATGACAAATGATGATGATGATGATGATGAAGCTGCTTGTAGTGATCATGATAAGGAAGAGGAGGAGGCGAGCATGACAAGGACTACATAGCTGCTGGTGATTGGCGTGGTACGACTACGGGTCTGATTGATGATGTCTTCGAAGACCATATAGCAGAAGCCAGAAAGTTGGAACATGGCTTTAGGAGGATTCGTGCTAGGATCCCTTATAATTTACCTTAAGGGCATGAGGAGAATGATGTTCCAACTTTCTGGCTTCTACTATAAGTATGCTTTCAACACTTCTGTTTAACAGGGTTTTCAGTAGCAGTAGACGTGACAGGACCGGCTTTATCGATATTCTGACCCCTCCCCACAGAGGCCACATGGAAGATTCCTGTACTTACAAACATAGGCCTCATGACTTCCTTGGCCACTGCCACGCAATCGGCGCGCTGAAGTGCTGACTCGGCTGGTGCATCAATCACCGTGTAGATTCCACAATTCGGGCTCCTTTACGGGTATTTTCATGTTTTCTCGGCTCTATAAGACTAAGATCAGGGTTCAACTGTTCAAAACTAAGGCTTGGAGTGAAGAGTGGGTGTTCCGGCATTTTCGCACATATCATAGAGTTTTGTATGGGTCTGCAATTCTTAGTATTGCCACCCTGTTGCTACTACACCGCTGTAAATGTAGCACACCAGCCGTATTGCAGGCGTTTAGGCCACTATATTAAACGCTTACATACACATCCCTTACAGCGTCTGTATTCTTTTTAACGCGCGTATATTTCACGAGCCTGAATCTGATTCTCGCCATGTACAAAGCCAGCACGGTGATGGGGAGGAGAAAGGTGGGAGTGTGCGTGTGTGTGTGTGTGTGTGTTGTGTTGTGTGTGCGCGCGCGCATCTGTGCCTGTGTTTGTGTCTGAGTCTGTGTCTGTGCGCGCTCCTCTGTGTGTGTGTGTGTGGCATCGTAGGCTCGGTTTGGGTTTGGGATTTAGGAGGTTCAGGGTTTGGGATAATCAAAGGAGATCCACATTTTTCGAGGAGTCATAGGATGAGCGCCTAAGCCCTAAGCCACAGGTTCGGCATCTTGACAGTATTCGATCTCTTGAGGTCACACCATGACCCCCATACCATCCGAAGATCCCAAGAGGCCTCGAGCCGTAGCAGAACCGTAGATGGTTGAAGCCGGTTGAGTGTGGATACGGCTCCCTAGTAGTGTCGGTGACTTTCGATATTGGGTGTTAGTCTGAGCAAGTTCTGTAGCACACAGCGGGGTTGTACTCTTCTGGACCCTTAACCCCACACCCTGAACCCTAAACGAAGGTGTTGCCGGAGACCCAAGGGCGAAACCTGCAAGCCCTTCATTCTCCGATTCTGGTGACTGTTACACTGTTTACTAAGACTTCTTAGAGGTCTTAGAGCCTGAACCCTGAACCCAGAGCAGCAAGCCCGGAACCGTAAACTCTGATCCCTAAAGCCCCACGAATTAATATCCCTTAATTACGGAATATACCTTAAACCATAGTAGAATCCAAAATATGATTTAAAGTATATCCCTTAATTAAGGAATATACCTTAAACCATAGTAGGATCCGTAATATGATTTAAAGTATATCCCGTAATTAAGGGATATTGGAGTCTCTGGGTTAAGAGGAGTGCGACACTGTAAGACTGTCGAGGCATAAGTGAAGCAGCTCGAAACATCGATCCTCTGCGGGGAGGGGTGGGGGTCACCGTAGTATAGGCTCCTTCCCAAGAGAACCCGACGAACTTTACAACTTAAGGGAGATTCCGTTTTCAAGGACGATTACTTGTTTAAAGGTGTTTCGGAGTTTAAGTTTAAGTACGGATGCCGGCCTTGTTGTCAATCTGGGTTTACAACTCACCAACGACAGTTGCTCTTGGGGCCAGCGATGCCACAGAACAGTAGAACTCAAGCTACCCACGGTGCAGCTAAGACTATGAGGATATCAACCCATGTTTTCCGACTTATGCTCCTAACCCTGAACCGCAAGCCCAAAGGCTTGAACCCCAAACCCTCCGACCGCCGCCCTGCTCATGCATGCTGATGCCTGCATGGCGCTCGCTGAACGTAGAGCCGCTGGGGCTCGGGACCATGCAACTTCTTCTTCAGGGTGCGGAAGTCTTCTTGGTCCTGACAGTAGCAACTGCCGAAATGGCAGCAGCAACAGTGCAGTGCTAGTGATAGTAGTGATAGTAGCAGTAGTGGTGAGTATAGCAATCATCGTCAACTTGGCCCGCAGCTCCAAAACGCGGCTCGGCCACGGCGCGTGACGCGCCTGAATAACCAATGGCACCAGCCCCGCGAGTACCACAAAAGCTGGAAGAAGCGGCTCGGACTTTTCTACATTCTACACAATTAGCGATACCATTTGTGGGTTCCTTGTAGTATACTATACTCCCAAACCCTATTCTATTTTTTTTAAGTACACTCTTGTTTGCTTTGCTTTAAGCCCGTGGCTTGAAGTTGACCCTTGAACCTGACAGCACCCGTTCTAAACCGTGACCTGCAGCAAAACCTAAGCTTTGGGAAGGGCTTCGGAATTCGGGCGGCAGAGGGGGAGGGGGGGGGGTTGCAGGTTATGAGCATTGCAGCCCTTTTGCAATGATGGTGTTTAGGGTTTAGGGTTTGCTAGGTCAACTCATGTACCTTTGATTGTCAATGCTGAGGTGAATTCAAGCAAGTTGTTAAATTCTCGTCATGATTGTACTACAGCTTATCCGTGATTAGGGTAGTCTTGCTTCAGGCCGCTGCTGTTGCTTGTGCTGCTGTTGCTGTCGCTGCTGATCTGCACTTGCTGCTGCTCTGCTGCTTCTGCCGCCGATCTTGCTCCTTTTGCTGTTTAATGATGCTGATCCTAAATGCTATGCTGCTGTTGCCGATGAAGCTGTTCGTTATGCCGGTGCTGCGTATCTGACACTTTGGACACCAACATCTTCCTCATCATCAGCAACTTTCATCTCCGCATCTGCACCTGCAGCAGAGATCGAAATCACCTATCGCGACTCTCCCTCTTTCATCAGCATTCCCCGGGCAGTCACCGGCATCAATGCCGTCCGGACCAGACACATCTTCAGCACTGTGTTCACATTTAATATAGGGGCCTTAATAATTACCTACATTATTTTGGGGGTTCCTTATTATACTTATAGTATAATGGGCCCAAAACCCTATTCTAATTATTAGGGCCCCTATATTGCGACCTCGTCCGTCTCCACCATCATCCTCATTTCCTTCTGCTTCGTACTTCACAATCACCATCACGTCAGCATTGAGATCAGACCTGCCATGGTTGCCGATGCCCTCGTGTCATCGGCTATCATGCATGTACACCCTAAACTCGCATCGTTCTTGCACATTCGCTGTCCTCGCCAACATCTTCATGACCCAAATTGTTGTTTTGCTCAGTGCTGTCTTCATCCTGGGCATCAAAGCTATCTTGCTCAACGGCATTGTCAGATCGTCTTCCTCATTGTCATCGCCAACGCAACAACAACAGCAGCAGCAGCACCACCACCACCAGCACTACCACCGCCACCACCACCGCCGCCACCGCCACCAGCACCACAAGCGCCACCAGCACCACCAGCACCAGCACCAGCAGCAGCAGCAGTAGCAGCAGCAGCACCACCACCACCACCACCTTGACCAGCAGCAGCAGAAGGAAAAGAAGAAGAGCAAGACGACGCCGATCATTGCAACTACCACGGCAAGCTTCAGCACCGAACTCAAAAGTCGTGGTTTTGACACCCGTAGCATCACCTACGTCAGCGTTAGACACTGGGCTTGCTGGTCGTACACTGATCGTCGTCATGCAATGCATCATAAGCATCACCCCCTTCGTCATCATTCCCTTGTTGTACCCCGTCTTCATCAGAATCGTGTTCAGACTGCTTTATTTCAACATACAAGTACCACTTTCGCAAGCATCATCATCAACACCATCATTATAGTCATCGTTACGTTCGTCCTCCTCTTCATCATGTCTATCCTTTCTACCAGTATAGCCTACCTCACTGACGCCAGCTGCAGAGGCAGCATCATTTATGTCGTCATGGCATCATGAGCATCATCAGCCTTCTCCACCTCACTGTCATCGCTATTACCATCATCACCACTCACTACACTCGGCTTCATCTGAACATCATCATCATCATAATTATCAACAACATCATCATCATCACCGTCACCCGTATTACCCACATGATCGTAGCTGCCCTGCTTTTCTCGTCGTCATCAGGACCCCCGCTATGAGCAGCAACAGCCGCCGCAGCAACAAAGTCTTCATAACCATGACATGCCAGGACCATGGCCTCAGGCGCAGAATCGTTTAGGGTTTAGGGGACATGCTGTTGGTGTTTTCTTTCTGTGAGCCACAGCTTGCAACCCTTAAGCCCACAACTTACCTTAGACTCTCGACCGGCAACGCTCAGTTCCAGAAAACTTGACATTTCATGCACAAGGTATTGGCAGCCGCTGATGCGGACGTGCCTCGCTTCTCGGAGTCAGCTCTAGTTGGTGACACCTTTGACACGGATTCTCGGCCGCGGCTTGTGAGGGTTTGGTGGCTTACAGGGCTGGAGTGTGCGTCGTCGCGACGGGAAGTTGTTGTTCCTGAAGCAGCAACGGAAGAAATACATCTGCCTAAACCCAAAACCCTAAATCCCAAGCGGAGTTTTTCGGTTGTCAAGGCCTGAGGGTATCTATTATGTTTATTTTGGTGATTTAGGGATAGTTAGGGTCTAGCTTGTCAGATTTGAATGGGATCCCACTCATTTTGTGAAGCCCATGGCATTAGTGACCGTTTCCTTCTTTTGGTTTCTTCTGGGGCAGCATGGGCGACAAGTATATATCCTTCATATAATTCAGGAAGGCGCCTTCAGCCGTTGAGCTGGAAAGTTTCGATTTATTTGACGAAGAGAGATGCCATATCCAGAAAGCATAGTAGTGGAGCAGGGTTTGCAACACCTTATCGTCTAACTTGGGACCACGTCCTCGTTTGGAACTTCACCCGACTTTCAAGCCCAAATCGAAGCCTGGATCCTCAACCCTGTTGGGGTTTAGGGTTTATAGGGTTTAGGGTTTACAGTAGAAGCCCAAAAGTTGGAAACCCAATAGCCTCGACCCATAAGAGTCATTTACAGGGAGTCCCAGCACTCTTTGGCCTTAATCCGGTTTCCAACGTTTTGGGGTTTATGGTATTCCCAAAAGGGCTGAGCGTAAACACAGCGCTTGAAACCTAAACCAAACCCGAAACCCTGCCTAAACAATCTGTCCCCGGCCCTAGAAAGCCTCGTCCGTTTTGGTCACGCGGTTGCAGAGTTTCCTAGGCATAGCAGGATCTGAAACCGTGACGCCCTCCAGTCCAACCCCAAACCCTTTTCGCTAAGATCCTTATCCTCAAGTCCCCTCAACCCTAAACCATCGTCGAGGTCTGGTGGGTGGCCCAGGGTTTGCTCGATTGGTTGCTCAGAACCCAGTACCTGAAACAGGGTTTGGGGTTTAGGGTAAGGGCTTCGAGTCGGGTTTCAAAGTGGACATCACCTAACTTGCTGGGCTTTGGAGTACCATACTTTAATACTTTTTTCTTAAAGGAACCATTATGAAATGAAAGTTTATACCTTTTTCTCCCTGGTACCTTAAAAGCCTGACTTGACAGCTGCTTAGCCAAGGATGTGGTCGATGTTTTCCCCTCTTCTGCTACTGCAAGCTCCGAAGAGAGAAGCTTGTTGTGGCTCTGCTAGCAGGCAAGACGGAGCCTTTCCTGCTGATCATCGGAAAACCTGAAACCCCCAAGCTGCGCGGGTGCTAGTGTCAAGGGGCTCTACGGGTTTAGGGTTCAGGCAGTCCAAATGTGCGGGTTGGGGCAGATAGGGCCCTAAACCCTGCAGCCTAGAGGGCCTAGACTGCAACTAACCTGGACCAAGAGAGAAACATGAACTAAAACTTGTCCGGATTTCTGAATCCGAAACTGCGAATGCGGCATCCCAAATCCCAAGCCAGACCTCGCCACCGTCAAAACCACGAGGGTGTAATGGAATAGCCATCGTGGTAATATATCAATAGTAATAGACGTTTTACTATCATGATTTTTTGACATCAGTAGGATGGTTTGGAGTTGGGCCTTGCTTCGGGTTCGATTCGAAGGCGAAGGACTTCGAGACCCCTGGCCCCGGAGCGACCCTGAACTTTTTGGTCACAGCAGAATCCACCATCGCCGGTGAGACAAGCTTGTCGAAGCGGCAATCAGAGATGAGACTAGTGAGAGTACGGGCTTTGTAAGTTCTTTTTGTATTGGCTTCGTCTTATGAGACTACTAACATTTTTTTGTTGGGCTTTTATTGGCTTCGTCTTATGAGACTAGCATTTTTTTGTTGGGCTTTTTGAGGGCTAAGTTGGTTGAACGTAAAGCCCATCTCCTTAGACAGACCTGCACCAGAGATCCTCATCTTCTGGGCTGAATCTGGGCTTTGGAGTACCATACTGTAATACGTTTTTCTTAAAGGAACCATTATGAAATACAAGTTTATACTTTTTCTCCATGGTTACTTAACAGCCCAGTGAAAGAGGGTTTATCAATCAGGCGCCTGTGTTAGCAGCAACAGCAAGAATGCTAGCAATGTAGCCAGGTAATATAGTGCGTGAGTATAGTGGCAATTATGGCTAGAATGTGCGAAGACGTACCAAGACCTGTTTTCTGTTCATTATGTGAGCTTGGAGTAAATGGCTCCAAACCATAAAGCAGAAGATTCAGAAGGCATGCTAAACAGCATAGACCGCCACATTATCATTGATTCAGGGAGCTCAGGGTCTGGGGTTTAGAGGGTCCAGGATTTAGGGTTCAGGATTTAGGACCAATGTTTCGTACAACACAGATGCTTCCGACTAGACAGAGCTCCTTGAAGCGTGCGGCTCAAATTACTGGCGCTAACTTTCTTAATTTTTCTTGCAACCTTGCATACATGTAGACTTTATCACCCCAAACCCTAAGCCCCAGGTATGCAGACGCTCAGTCGAGGATGCGCGGCATTCGATCACAGAAGAGTCAGCAGGTACTGAAGGAGTTTTTGCAGGAGCTTCTCGGCTCCATATATACCAGCACCATAAGCCTTTCCGCCTAAGTTCCGTGTAAAGGTTGTTAAGACTGCCCTACATCTATTAGGCAACGGCTCATGGTACGTGTGCTCCTCTAGTACTAGTACTAGTACTAGTACTAGTACTAGTACTAGATCAAGGCTCTTATATACATGTACACACACACATGTCCGATATGCATACCAACACAAGATGGAACACTAAATTAATCAGTGACTACGTTTGAATGTACTCATTAATACCAGTTGTGTTTCGGGCGTTTTTTTGTCACTGTATAGCTCTGGGACATCACGCCCTCATCACGCCTGATCCGCAATATGGCTTGAGGTAGGGGGAGTCTTTTAAATCGGGAAACCTTTGTCATATTTGGGTAACATTTTACATGTTAATGGGTACTTAAACCCAAGAAGGAATAAGCATGTAAATAATTTTCAGACCATCCCAACCATGAACTAGTTCCGGAAATCCAAAGAAATCGACTGCGCCCGGGCCCTCGATCCGTCCCATGGAACTACTATAGGGGCCTAAATAATTACCAATACTATTTTGGTGGGTTCCGCATTCTAGTCATGGTATAATATACCCCCAAACTTATTAATGCCCCTATATAATATTACGGAACACCTGAAGGTGGCCTACTACAAGGCATGAATCGTGGGGCTTTCAAGCCAGGTCTGTCAATACGCTAGCTTTAGTCATAGTTACTTGAAACCCGAGTTCTTGTAATATAGGGGCCGTAATAATTACCTATACTATTTTGGTGGTTCCTTATTATTATAGTATAGTGGGCTCCAAAAGCTTATTATTAAGGCCCCTATACTACTTATAAGCTTATTTTGCTAAGTCCCACTGATCTTCCGAGTAAGATTTCTTGCTGCATACCTAGAGGCTCCATAGTAGTTCTTTTTGGGGTGCATATTTAGAATCCTATAAGGTAATCCCAAAAGAGGAACTACGATGGAGCCTATGGGTATTCCTGAATTCCAATCCTCTCTTCTTTTCAATATTCGGACTCTGTACCTAAAGAGCTCTTTATACCTGAAAGCGAAGCACCATACATGACCTAGAACATGATCAGGATCCCTCCATAATGTAATGCTGAGGCTCGAAGCAGCTTAAAATGGCTCAGCAGCGGTAAGACTATGAGTCCTTAGAGCGTTAGGACTAGGGATTTGTCCTCATTTCAGGAGCATCAGCCCAGCTGTGTTAAAGTGGTTTGTCGTTGCTTAAGTTTGCATTGCCTTGCACGGCTACTGTATCTCGAGGCTTGTTTGCAGACCCGAGTCTGCAAGCACTACAAATCCCAGTAAAACATCGTAAGCCTGAAGCCTCACCCCCAAACCCGAAAAGCTTAAACCTGTGCAGCCCCAGCCCTCAAAGGGCCTTAGCCGTTTAGGGTTTAGGGGTTTAGGGGACATTAAACCGCCGTGAAGACAAGAAACGACGCCGCTGTAGGCATCGGTTCGGCTCAGATGTCTCTGAGCCACGAGCTTCGTCATGTTGCCGGCTGTTCCTTGAACTACATCACGGTTCAGGGTTTAGGGTCTGAAGAATTTGTAATGAAGTAGCATCCCTTAATGGTCCCTATATAAGTATACGGTATTATACCACCCTATTCCGATAGTTAAGGCGCTTGGTTAAACAATATATAGGCAGGTGGAACCCTAAACACCAAAGACAAACCTCGGCTGTAGGGCTTCAGGCATCAGAAATGAATTCCGGACTGCAGGGCTGGTGGATTCACGAGATTGAAAGGTGGCTTCGAGCTCGCAGAGTGTATGGGGTTTCGATGTTAAGGGCTCTAGGGTTTCAGGGCGGAGGGTTTAGGGTCCAGGGATCAGAGGGTTTAGAATTTGGATTGCGGTCTGTTGGAGGGGAGCCCCAATTTGCTCGCAGCAGCACTTCCAAGTCCGAGTGTCAGTGCCCGGGGCGCTGAACTGAGATCAACTTGCTCAAAATAGAAGCCTAGGTATTTAGTACTTGTTGTTCTCTTGTAGTCCCTATATAAATATGTCTGCTTGAGATACCCCCAAACCTGTTCATTCAACCTGTGATCCCTATGTTAGAGTTAGTAAGGGTTTTGGGGCAGTCAGGGTTCAGGTAGTTCTCTTAGCCCAGGCACCGGCATCTGAACCCCAAACCCTCAGAGGCCAATGCTTCTAGTGTAAGGGCCCCCCCACACACAATATAGGGGCCTTAATTTTTACCTAAACTAGTTTGGGGGCTCCTTATTATAATTAGAGCATAATGAGCCCAAAAACCCTACGTATTCTAATTGTGAATTATTAAGGCCCCTATATCACAGACTTAACGTCAAGCTAGGGCTAGGAACCCTCTATGACTTGGTCGAGACTCTTCACTTAAACAGTCTTGCAACTGGGGTCTTTGGGAACACCAAGCCCCAAGCGCTTTGCAGCACAGGGTCCAGAAGCGAGCCCGTTTGTCGCACTCGGGTTTGCTATATATAGTCTTGGAGCTACTAGAAACCACTTTGTTACCTGTTCGCAAGCCTTAAACCCCACCCGCAAATAGCCCGGCACCCCAAACATCAACCTGAAGACGACTTAGAGAATTCCGAGCCAAGCAGCAAAAACAACGACGTCCCTTTATTGGGATCTTCAGCCGTGCCTTGGATTGCCTCACCCATATTCGCCCCTGTGGGCTGTGGGCGGGTGTTTGGGTGTCGGTGCTATTGCCATGAAAGACCTCCACCTGAAGTCTAAAATCGCGCCCCAAAGCCTAAACCCTATCCCCTGAACCGTTGTAAAGAGCCGGTATAGTATAGTAACCGTCATAGTACTTAGTGACCATCTTAAAGGAAGCCTTAAAGGAACCTCAAATCACAGACCCTAGGTGGACAAAGGAGCTGGTCTACCCCATCCATGTCGCAGCAGCAACCGGAGATGCCTCTCGGCTCGCGGCTTTTGGGGTTTGGGGGGGGGGCCTCAGGGTTTTAGGAATGGGGCTTTAGGCTTTGGCTTTAGCGTCTCATTCGGGATAGCCGGGTTTGGGTTTTAGGCCTCAAGGGTTTAGGGGTTGGGGTTCAAAGTCCAAATTTCAGACTTTAAGGGGAAAGACTGGGGTGAGGGCCAAGATGGCCCAGACGCGCTCCTGAGTGCGGCCCCCACCTGCTGTGGGCGCTGCGCTGCGGCAGGATTCGAAGCAGAGACTTTAAGGTATTCGCTGCGTTTTCCTGCCATGTGCAGTAGCCCTCGCCTCGACCCATAGATCCTAGGCTTTGGAGTACCATACTTTAATACTTTTTTTCTTAAAGGAACCCTTATGAAATAAAAGTTTATACTTTTTTCTGCCTGGTTACTTAAAAGCACAGGATCGTCAACAGAAAGCCCCGGAACCTGAACCCGGAGAACTGCAAAGCTCTGCGGACTCATGTTGTCCCTGAAGGACCAAATGACCCTTAAAAGTAGGGGCCCTATACCCATATACTATGAATCCCTATATAGTATATGAACCTTAAACCCTTTTAGGGTTCATTTCGTCCTTAAGGTCAGGGTCTGGGCCCCAAGGAACATACCTTAACAAGGCTTACAGGCTCTTTTGTGCCGTGGG
Organism: Symbiodinium sp. clade A Y106; assembly: GCA_003297005.1. NCBI lineage: Eukaryota > Dinophyceae > Suessiales > Symbiodiniaceae > Symbiodinium > Symbiodinium sp. clade A. The sequence goes on from BGNK01002434.1 coordinate 81,098, forward strand.
GTGAGGATGAGCTAAACCCTAAACCCTACCCTAAACCTAAGGTGCCGAGTATGAGGGTTCGAGGGATTTCGCTAGACGGATTCCTCCAGGCCCCTCGTAGTTACCTAGCGGCTCATACCCTACCCCTTTTTTAGGTTACCTACTTTTCTATATAGCAGATTCTGACTAAAGAACTGGGTATCTGAAAAAAGGGCTAGGATATGAGCCTACAGGTATGGTCGTAAAGTGCATCCTAAATGCACCTGTGAACTCCGCACCCCGAACTCCCCAACCCTGAGTGACCCTAAGCTCCTGTAGCGCCCTGATAGCAACCCTTACGAAACCGTTTATAAAGAAACCCCATAAAGGATCCCGAATGCTTTCCTGAAGCCTTCTACTCTCCACTGGCTTCCCCAAACCCGAAAACAAAATCGCAGAAACTTAAACTAAATGTAAACCAACCCTGAATCCTAAACCCTACACCCTCATGAAGCCCAAGAAGCCATGTAGAGGAACTTCACATTCCTTTACGAGTCAGGGTGCAGATCCGTTCAGGCATATAATGCCCTGGGGGTCCCATTCTGTCATATTTGGAAGACTTCACACACAAAGTCTGCTAGCACCATACCAAAAAGCGTACAGACTCGCCTTGCTTACGTGAGAAAAAACGCAGGCCCCCACTCCGACACACACTCCGTGAATAGAGCTCAGCTCTGAACCATCATGTCATGCCAGTCCGCTGCATCCTTCTGGCATCCTTGCCAGACTTGTGCCTGCTCATCCCTGCTTGGGCATGCTTGGGCCGTTTTGCCGTGCTGGGCCATGCGGTGGGGCAGGTCGGCGATGGGATGTGGGCTGTACGTTTTGGGCGAGGTGGCGGCAGTGCATGCGGTGGCAGTGGAGGTGGTGGTGGTGGTGGTGATGGTGGTGGTGGTGGTGGTGGTTGTAAACGTGGCAAAAGTGGTACATGTGGTAAAACGGTGGCCCCGCTTTTTCTTTTTGAGTTTGGGGATAGCTAATCGGATAGCTATCTGTCCATTTTCAATTCGTCGTTCGCTCGAGGGTTTAAGGTTTGGAGTTTAGAGATTACTGTGTTGTTGTTGAGTTTTGCTGTTTGTGTTACTTGTGTTTAGTACTGTTTGCCTTTATATGCACTAGTTGTGTTTATTTGTCTTGTTGTTTGTCTGTATTCGGCTTGGTTTAGGTCGTTCTCAGTTGCAGTTGTTTTGAACTGAACGGTGGTCATCATTTGCGGTCATTTGGCTATAGTTGTTGTTTGTATTTATCCTTACCTGTCTTGACTTTATTTACATGTATGTGTCGCAGCTTGTGTGTGCCGTTCTTTATTTGTAGGGGTTGTCTCTGCTTGTATGTATTTTGATCTGTGTTTTGTTTATCTTTGTGTCTCCATTTGTCTTTCTTTGTTCTGGTTTTGGTTGACTTTGTTTGTCTTTTTGGGCTTTAGCTCTTGCTCATGTGCTTTTGCTTGTCTTTATTTGCGTTTAGGTGACTATTGGTTGCTTGTATTTCTTTGTCTTTATATGCCTTATGTAACAATGGATAGACTCGACCCTGAATTCACTGGGCTTTGGAGTGCCATACTTTAATACTTTTTTCTTAAAGGAACCATTATGAAATAAAAGTTCACATGTTTTCTCTCTGGTTACTTAAAAGCCCAGTTCATGTAAGCAACTCTTTAACGCCCTGGAACTCCATGTCCGGATGCCTCCCAGGCTGATATGGTGCGCTTGCTGCTGAAGCATGGCGCAGACGCTAAGCAGCCGGGGCCCCCAGCCAAGAGTTCGAGGGTTTTGGATTCGGCTGTTTTAAGTTTGAGATGCGTTTCCGTACAGCAGGTTTTGCATTGTATACTGTAGCATTCAAGACCGAAGTGCCAAATGGTCTAATTACCAAAGTCAGAGATCAATCTGGTAGGTGCTTGGGTCCCGATACATATATGAGAGTTTCCGAAAATAGGGGACCCTAATAGAGTACCATAGTAGGATCCTTATTATAAGGACCCCAAAATAAGGAAACCTAATTTTCGGAAACTCCCATATGCCATCCCGGTACTGGGACCTAAGATTTTGATTTTGCGGGCTTAGCCTTCCTACTGTGGCTCCCGGGGCTGCGACCTGGGGTTTGCATTCAGTTCCCGTCAACCACCATGTTCGGGAAGTTCGGTCAAGATGTCTCGGTTCCTGCGGTCTGCCATGTGTAGGAACTTTTCGTGATAGTTTCTGCTGTCCATGAGTCTTCTTGCTTGCTTTGTAGGGCCTTAAGAGCATGTGCAAAAAAGGGTTGTCGGTAACCCGAAAACGGGAAGCCTCTCAACATCCCTTCAACCGTAAATTTAAATCTCGATGTCCTACATGACGTAGGACATACTCTGGCGGTGTTGGTGAGTGCTCGTAAAGTTCCTTTGAACATGTACGTGTAGGGGTTTAGGGTGCTACTATGGTGGTGCTAGAAACTACCCTCTTCATATGCCTTTATCAACCTCCTGGGTGAGCTATGGTTTTCGTAGTAGTAGACCAAGTAGCCTTTGACGTTTATGGAGTAGGGCTTATAAGGGTTTAGGGTTTTGCCTCCCGAATGTTAACCTTTGGTTGCTCCAGGAAAGGATAACCTCTAGCCACTAGCCCCCGCAAGGTCACTGGACGAGCAACTTCAAAAACCCATAGCCCTGATAGGGACCCTTTACAAGAACCCATACTGGAACCCTTGTAGGATCGTTTATAAGAACCCTGAAAACCCTAAACTCCAAGCATGAAAGCGTGCTCTCCGAGCTGTGATTCAGGCGGTCGTGGTTCGTGTGAGTTTGGTTTTGCCACACGCTGTTGACCCTGATTAGGGTTTAGGGTCTCGGGTTCAGGGTTTAGGGATTAGGGAATAGGGTTCAGGGTTTGGGGGCTCGAAGCACTTAGCCAGCCAAAACCCTGAACCTGTCACAGCCGGAGAGAATGCAGTCCCAAGCAAGAACGACACTGAATATTGGCCGCCGCATATCACTCTACTATCAATACAGCCTGGAGGCTCGTGCGAAGCCAGATAAAACCGCATAGCCCTCATCTAATGCCCTTGTAGAATCCTGACAAAAGCGGTTGGCTCCCTGTACTATAGATCATAGATTTCCGATGGAACTCCTAAGACAACCGTTGATGCCGAAATCCCAGGAAGACCTCTTTGGGACGTACGGCATTTGACATAGCGACCGAGGAGGCCGGTAATGCATCATATATGGGATTAGGGCTTAGGGATTAGGGTTTAGGGTTTAGGGATTAGGGTTTAGGGATTAGGGTTTGGGGTTTAGGGATTAGGGTTTAGGGTTTAGGGATACCCCTTAATTAAGGAATATGCCTCAAATTATAGAGGCCTTAATATGATGATTTATGGTATATTCCTTATTTAAGGGGTATTGGGATCTCTGGGGGGGCCTTTGATCTCTTGACTGGGGCTTCTCAGGTCCCTATAATCCCTTTTATTTTTTTTGCTAGGGGTCTAAGTTCAATATAGGCTTTGAGGCATATTGTAGCATTATGCTATGGGGGTTATCGTAAGTACCTTAACCTACCAAACCCTACTTTTTTGTCGGTTCTTAATATAAACCCTAATATGGAATTTATAGGGACCCGACCAAAAAGTAGGTTCTGGTGGGTTAAGGTAGTTAGTATTCTATTTCGAACTGTTTGTCCAGAAAATCTGTTCTGGGTTTGCTATAGGGGTTTTATGGGACCTAAACCCCAAGACCCTAAACTTCGTCTCTGGCGAAGGACCGACTCGGCTCTCATCGTGATGTGTTGGAGCTCGCATCTTGAAGAATCGGTTTAGGGTAGGGTGTAGGGTTTTGTTCTGTTTTATCTGGGGCTGTCTTGCAAACCTCTTCAAGTCTATCGAAGGCACTTTTTTCTAAATGCCACCTCCCCTCCAATAAGGGTTGTTGCTTGTATTGCGCTGTAGACGAGCCGTCAGAGTTTGTTGGTTTAGAGCAGTAAGTGGCTTCGGGGTTGACCCTACACTACTTTTTCCCGGCCCTGGCTTTTTGGGCTGTGGGTGTTGGGGTACCCAGAGACTCATATTCATGTAGAAGGATAACATGAATATACATTGAACTATAAAAAGGAACCGAAATACTATTCGAGGTGTATTCCTTAATTTACAGATTTTGAAGTCTCTGGGTGGGTTTTCTCAACGGGCGCTCAACTTGATGCAGAGTGGGCTTGGCTTTGCATAACACCCATGGCCTGGATCAGCGCTCGCAGGGCTGTTCCAGACGTCATGTCTATGCACATAGGCGTTACAGCACATCTTATAGTTTGTAATTTGTACTGTCACATACAGTCACACATACATATATACATATACACATGTACACATATATATATATATGTTGCATAATAATTCCTCCCCCCGCCCGAATCCAAAATTGAGGAGGCTCTGTGTTCTGACATGGCAGACCGTGCTTCATAGGTTGCGAGGTTCAGTTGTCAAGCTTCGTGCAGAGCCCCCCCCCCCCTTCCCTTAGGGTTGAGGGTTTAGGGCTTAGGATCCCTCCAGAAAGAGACCTTGATTTAGAACAGCCGGGGCCAAAACTCCAAAACAAGCATAGGGATATCCCAGATAGATTTCTTTCCATGCTGCCTAAGGAGGTAGATGATGTCCAAAGTGCTTATACCTACAGTAAACCCCAAAAATTGGAAACCGGATTAAAGCCAAATAGTGCTGGGATTCCCTATATATTACTCTTAGGGGTTGGGGCTATTGGGTTTCCAACTTTTGGGCTTCTACTGTAATCCCTCATCATGCTTCTAGCCTTCCCCCTGGGCTCCCTCCTGGAGGCAGGGATGAGGTGCTTTGGACCTTTCCCTAAGCACGGGACCCCAAACTAAACCCTTAGTCCGTAATCCGAAAACCCCGTAAACCTTGCACAAGGCCCTTAGCTGCTAAGCCTGTAACTGAGGTGCGTGGGGCCATCAGGGTCCTGTCTTTGCGTGACTTCAAGCGTCTCGTGCGTTGACTGCGCTGCCTGGTATTCCGATTGGATGGCTCGCTTTCGACGCATGTAAGCCTCTCTTCGTTGGGATTTGGTGGCCTTGAACTTTAAACCATAAGCCTGAAACGTTAAGCACCTCGCCCTAAACTTTAAACCCTAAACCCTGAAAGTTGGGCCGTAAACTTTACATTCCAAGATTAAAGCCTGAGCCGTTCTAGATAGAGGTTGCTGCGGTCTTTCCTACCCGTCTTGCTTGTGCCGTGTGAGTGAGTTGTTCATTACAAGACCCTATAGAGGTCTTCAAACCAGTCGAACCGTTGGAGTGTCGGATTCTGTGCTTTGGTGCTTAGTTTGGGTCTTCAGAGTGTTTCTCGGCGAGAATTCTCAAGAAGAGACGGGCGTCTGTCCACACCCGAATGAACAGAGCCGGAAGGTCAGAACCCTACAAGCGCTTTTGTACTGTATGTACATACATATTCATTTGTTGATCTTTAACTGCTCCCTTTTTATCAGGGAGCTGGTTTTGGATCTGTACACAAGCTTCTGGGTCAAGGAGAGGGGGACTATGTCTGTTTGTCTAGCTTCTGGCCATCTGCTTGTCTAGCGATCTGTTCCTATCGTATGCATGTGTTTTCATGTATATATGATACGTATGTATGAGACCATGCATGAATGCATGCGTACATGAATTTACGTATCGTATGTAGCTTTGTATGTATGTATGTATGTACGTATGTATGTATGTATGTATGTGTGTCTGTCTGTCTGTCTGTCTGTCTGTCTGCCTGTATGTATGTATGTATGTATGTATGTATGTATGTATGTATTATGTATGTATGTACGTATGTATGTATGCATGTAATGTAACGTAACGTAATGTAATGTATTATAATAGCATATAGTTTAATGTAATTCAACGTAATGTAGTGTAATGTATGTGTTGTAGATCTTGCATTTCTGAGAATCCGGCTCTACTGGTACATGAGCTCGCGGGGTAGGCCCCACAGGAAGAAAGCTTCTAGAGGCTCTGAGTCGTCGTGCCAATAAAGCTTGCACAAGCGATACTACGCCAGGTATCGATTTGGCAGAGTTGTTCATTTCCCTTATTGTTTCATATAGAGCACTTAGAGCACTATAGATCCCTAACTATGAACAAGTGGGGACTGTTGAAATCGACACCTAGCTTGCGATTCAATATGTTGCCTCCCTTCAGGAACTCTCAGTCTTCCAAAATCCTCCTTCCACGTCTTCATCTTGCAATTGTAGGTTTTAGGGTGTAGGACTAAGCCCTGTTCACGATACCGCTAGGTCCCCAGGTTTGAATTCACAGAGCCTCATGAAGGCTTTCGAAGCCTTATACAGTGCTGTAAACACCAGCAACTCAATGTGTGAACGCCAAGGGGGCGCCGCCAACATCATATTTTTGTTTTTTTCGGGCGGGAGGCCTGCCAAAAGCGTGATCTGCTCTGTATCGTATCTCGCGGGCTTGGTTTTCTTGTTGGAATTTTGTTAACAGTGCACCTTAAACATTATAATTAGACCGTCACCGGGTCATATCTTCATATTGGTTACAGCATTTTCGTCTTACATGTCTTCTTGAGAGCTATGGAAGCGCTCCATCCCTTAAACCCCAGACTCTGAAACTCAAACTCCCCGTCCCACATATCGGAAGTGCTTTGTTCGAAAGTAGGTGGTTGCCATACCCTGCATGTATCAAGAGAGCAAGCCTTACTTACGCCTCCTTACAATGCAGGTACTACGGCTTGGGCTCCGTGTTCTTCGGTCCTTCAATGTCTGAGAACTCAATTGTGTCGTCGTTGTTCCGTTCGCCCTGGGTTTAGGATTTATGTGGGAATTTCCGAAAATAGGGGACCCTAATATAGTACCCTAAACAGTAGGATCCTTATTATAAGGACCCCAAATAAGGTACCCCTAATTTTCGGAAACTCCCATATAGGGTTACCCTCAATCCGAGACCGCTCCGCAAAGCATTGGTCTTGCACCCAGCCGTTGCCCCCAACTTGAAGAGTTCGCTAAGCAGACCTTTAGCAGTCAAATCAAAGATACCCAGCATCGGAAGATCAAGCCGGCTATGACTTGAAGAAGATTCCGCATTGAAAATATAGAAGCCCTTAACCCTAAGGCGAGAACCCTAAACCCTAAACTAAACTTAAAATCCTAAACCCTAAACCCTGGTGAGCGTTCCAGGAGCCCAGCTGGGGAGGTGTCTGCTCCCAAACCTAGGTCAGACCGGGACACAGCCAACGTGTATGTGTGACTACTGAGACGAGGGCCTTGAAACCGCTTCCGCGTAGGCCTCCTCATCCTTCTGCGGTGGCGGAGAAAGGGGCTAAGACTGGGCCGGCAGGCGGTGATGGTCGTGCGTCCAGGCCGGCAGCCTCGTCAAGTGGGGCATCGTCTTCTACTGATTTGGGTGGCTTCCAGGAGGAGCACGCCGTTGATGCCTGGCGTTTCCTCCTCAACCTGGACCCTGAGTCATTCGAGGCGGGAGTCGATGTCGTCCCGGCTGGGAAGCCGCTGGTCCCCGAGTTCTCGTCGTCTATGATCACGGAGTCGATGGCGGGCTACAGTCAGCAGGACCGGGTTATGATGACGCTGGGGTTCATCAGGTTCCTCCGACTTCTTATGGCGGAGGTGACGTTGGCCTTCGAGCGCGGTGTTGCAGCTGGAAGGGCCCGCGACCACCAGGAGGTCTTGGTTGACGTTGTGCCGGAGGAAGAGGGTGATGGAACGGACCTGATGCAGCGCACCCTGTCGGGGTACATCGATGGTGGCTCTGGCTCGGGTGAATGGCTGCGTCATCTTCAAGCACTACAAGTGGAACTTGCGAAGCAGCCTGCACCTCTCAGGAATGCGAACATTGGCAGCTTGAAGGCTCGACTGGAACGAGCCCCTCGAGTCACCTTGGAACAGAGGACTGAACTGCAAGCCGTCCTTGTTGCGATGGAGGATGAGGACTGTGGTGCAGCGGTTGGGGATGTCGGATGGTCACTGCGGTGGTGGAACCAGCTGTTCCCTGTGGTCGGGAGTGGCGCTGCTTGCTCTTCGGATGCAGTGATCATCTCGGAGGTGCCGGTGCTGAGAGACGAGGACATCGCTATGCTTGCGAGCGGCCAGCAGGAGGTCAGGCGTGAGAAGGCACTGGAAGAGGACCGAAGACGACAGCAGGAGGCCCAGAGGGAGAATGATGAGGTCGAGCAGGAGTCTTACCTTCAGTGGCTCCACCAGGACCGTGCCTCGTGTGACAGGGATGCCAGGACGAGGCCGGAGCTTTCTGCCAGGGAGCTCAAGGAGTGGGAAGACTGGGAATGGGCTCAGCTGCTTGATGAACCACCACAGAAGAGGAAGCGATCGTCGGTGCTGTTGACAGTGGGCGGAGGTCATAAAGATGGTGGTCCCTGGGTCTCCAAAACCTTGCGAGTACCCTGTCCTCGTGATGGTGGGATGCCGACCTTTCAGGTGGCCTTCACATGGGAAGAGGATTGCTTCCCGGATGATGTGGAGACGGTTCGAGCTCCATCACCTCGCCGTGGTGTTGACCCTGTTGTGGCTGGGGCTGAACCTGCCGATGTTGGGGTTGAGGACTGTGGTACCGGGGTGACGGGCCCGTGTGCTGCCCCTCTTGTGGCGGTGACGGAGGTGCAGGAGGACACTGCTGTGGACGTAGAGGGCACGATGCAGGACCTCAGCTTCACGGACTATGAAGACCTCTACAAGAAATGGAAGGCGGGTACGCTCACAGGCTGTCAGGTGAAAGGGATCGGTGGAGCCAACCTCTTGGACATTATGGAGGCACAATGGATACTGGACACAGAAACGCCAGTCGGGGACACGATGCAGGGGATCCAGCCGAAGTTTGAGGACAAGTTTGAAGAAGGGGAGGGGTCGGAACTGTCGGGCGAGATCTACAAAGATGAGTAGTGGGGTAGAAGGAGCTCGCCTCAAAGAGGCTTTCGCTGATGCAGTCGAAAAAGGGCCCTTAAAAAAAACCCTAAACCCTAAACCCAAAACCCTAAACCCTTAAAGGCCTGAGCCCTGGAGGGATCTCGAGCAAGCCGTCTTTTTGGGCTCGGCTCTGTTACCGGTGTGCGCTTATATTCGTTTTAAGGCTTTGAGTTTTAGGGTGTAGGGTTTAGGGGGTTTAGGGTTCGCGGTTTTAGAAGTTTCGGGTTTAGGGTTGAGGGTTTATTCTAAGAAGTTTTTCTCCGCTGTCTCCGGTACACCAAGCACAGCCGCGAGCTTTTCCACTCAAACGCTCGTCAGAAGCTACATACTGCAATCTCCGACGAACGAAGACATCGCATTTTTTAAAAGGCTGGGATTTGGTCGAAGATTCTACTATGCATGGACTCCAGGAGGTCTTTTCACCTCGATCTGCTCTGCATCTCACGATCTTAGTTCATTGCTGGGGGGGGGTTGGGTTTGGGGATACGTTCAACCCTCGACCCTAAATTAGAGCATGGTAGCCCTGGTTTGTTACGGGCTTTGTAGGGTCTCGCTCGTGATCTCCAAGCCCGTAAGGGTTTAGGGGTTTAGGGTTTGGGGTTTAGGGTTTCAGGGTTTAGGGTTTGGGGTTTCAGGGTTTAGGGTTTGGGGTTTCATGGTTTGGGGTTTCAGGGTTTTGGGTTTAGGGATTACGTACCCTAAGGCCCCTCAGAGGGGGTCGGGTTTATGGGTTTCGGGCTTAGGCTTTCAGGAGAGATTTTGATTAGTGGGTTTAGGGTTTCAGGAGAGAATGCGACTTATCTGTTTAGGGTTTCAGGAGCGATTTTGACTTATGGGTTTAGGTTTTATACCGACTCGGGAACCCTCTGAATGACATTGTTTTAGGGTTTAGGGTTTAGGGTTTAGGCTCTTACTTAACTAGCCTCTAAAGATTTCCCGTATTAGATCTGCATGTGAGATACAGATCATAGTCCCGGAACTCAACCCCATCCCGAATGGACAACCTTTCAACAAGAGATGACGGAGTGCCTGGGTTCAGAGGTGCCACCTTCCGCTATGGAAGTTGTCGCCTGGATATCGAGCTTCCCAACACTCCCCAGCGCTATGCAGTCAGGGTTTAGGGCCACGTTTAGGGTTTCTGCGCCTCTCACATAGCGTGGGCGGTTGGGCCTGCTCGATGGAAGTGCTCTTGGTGTTCTTCAGCAGAACGTCTCGAATATTCAATCGACAACACCATGTTGAGCAGATATGAATACCAAAGCACCCTGAACATTCCTAAGCCCTAATCCAATACCCCTGTGATTGTCATGGATCCGCGACAACCGAAGGGACCGCGAGAGCCGCGCGTCCAGTACTCATAACGAGTATCCTTTAAGCCTTTCGAGGGGTGCTTTTGTCAGATTTATTGCCAAAGGCCCCATAGTAGTTCCTTTTTGGGGTTCATATTTAGAATCCTATAAGGCAATCCCAAAAAGGAGCCACTATGGGGCCTATGGGTAAGTATAACACAGGACCTCAATAATTCGTGATGCTATTCCTTCGGGATCGCGGCCCTCGTGGTTTGATCCCTTCATCTGGAGTACAAGAAGCACAACTTCTTATAATATGCTTGCAAACAAGGGGCTCTCCCTGTATATATATATATGTATATATATATATATATATATTTATTTATTTATATGTATACATACCCTATATGTCTATTATATATATATATATATATATATAAGAGGATACCGTTAAATTTTCACCCGAAAAAGTCCCAGACCGACGCAAAAGTTTTGGAAACTGCCGAGCTGAGGGCACAAGAAGAGCGTAACACCAACTTCATAGGGCCATGGCCCATGGTTGCAATTCCCAGATCACCGGGAGGATCCATTACTGGGGGTTCCTAGAAAGTACCCTTAGTAGTATAGGGCCCCAAATTAGGGATCTACTTTCTAGATCCTCCCGGGGGTCAGGGTTAAGATCAGCTCCTCTCAGAGTGCAGTTGATCAATGTTGTGGGTTGCGGGGTCAGACGCGCTTCCCCCATGTATGCAAGCGATTCCGTGATGTCAATATAGAGGCCTTAAGAATTAGATTAGGGTCTTGGGGCCCACTATACCATAATTATAGTAAGGAACCCAAAAGTCCACTTGCTTCGCCAATGGCTTCGTGTAGACGCATTGGTATGGCGGTTTGCGTAGGGAAGCGTGCAGAATGTTGAGATGAGGCTCACCAGTCCCTAGCCCTCATTGTTGCCCTAGCAGTATGCACACGTGTACCTACTAAGGGCAGAGAATGGGCTTTGGAGTACCATACTGTAATACTTTTTTCTTAAAGGAACCATTATGAAATAAAGGTGTATACTTTTTTCCGCGGTTGTTTAAAAGCCCTGCAGCTACTAAGGGCAGAGAATATGGCTAGCTATTACAAGCCCTCCTCCGAGTAGACCAAGACTAACTAGTATGAGCTTTCCTCCTAGTGGTACTGGCATGATATGATAGTACAAGCAGCTACGACTGTCGGTTGCCAACCCCGAAGTCACTGTTCCTCGAGTTTAGTTTTTAGAGCCCCTGGGTTAAATGCGGGAAGCGATTCAGTGCCGGGGCGTCCAGTGCACAACACTCCTTGTGTTGGTGTCGCCTCGTTTTGCCGGACCTACTGAGACCTTTTTAACGCTATGACTCGGCGAGCACGCATTCCACAGTCGTCTATGTGTGAGCATATCAGATATATACTCCTAGAGAGTTTGCGCATGTGCTGTCCGTCGTAGAATATGGTCGCGAAATCCCTTGCTGCGAGAGAGCGCAAGGCCGAGGGGGAAGGATTTTGCAGTTGTACATGGTCACCGAATTTGGATCTATAGCCCATGTGCGCAGTTTTTCCACAGACCGAGGAAAATGCGTCCGCCCCTTTGCTTGCTTGCTTCAGGTCTTTCCCACCCCAAGCCCTACAGCAAAAGTCTCGACCCTAAACCCAAACTCTAAGCCCCGCCCGAAACATCCTAATGTAGCAACCTGATTAAGAAACCCTGGGCCTATAACTCCAAAATAGTAGGAACCATACAAGGAACCCTAATAAAGGCCCAAGGCTTCTTAATCAGGTTCCTATATTAAGTCCTTCAACCGAAATCTTGACAATGACCCTCGAAGCGAAGCTCAGCTATCCACATGGTTTCCCGCGCGCTGTATGTATGTATGTTTCATGCATACGCATGCATGCATGCATGCATGCATGTATTCACGCATGTATACATGTTTGTGTGTATGTATGTGTGTTTATGTATGTATGTATGTATGTATGAACCTGCACGTACATGCATATGTAGACTGTATAAGTATATTTATGTGTATGTGCACGTGTACATGTATGTATATGTATATGTATATGTATATGTATATGTATATGTATATGTACATGTGCATGCATATGTATGTGTATATGCATATGTATGTGTATGTGTAGGTGTATGTGTATCTGTATGTGCATGTATATGTACATGGCATTATATGGTAGTGTGTGTTGTTCATGTACTTTTTGTTCGATTTAGACAGTTGTTTGTGTATGTACGTCTTTACATAAGTACATACATACATACATATCGACTGTATCGGATCGTACTATATCATGATGTCTAGCACAATGTTGCATGATAACATACTGATATACTGTGACATGTTGTATCACATGTGTTGGTATATTGTCGTGTACTATGCTATGATATGCTGTGCTGTATGATCGTATGTTTGTTTTATGTGTGTATGATGTTCGGGCTATGTTTTGTTGTATAGTAATGTGTAGCATTAAACTCAGATTGATCATACTCCTTATGATCTAATATAGTCTAGTACGTTTATTATACCGCATATTATGATGCCAAACAGGTTTAAACAACAGCAGTTTCAACATAATGTAACGTACAAGCACTTGTGAGCACTCTCAAACGATACAGCCGAATATGCTCTACTGCAGTATAAAACAACGAAGTATCCAGAAATAAGGGGTTAGAAGTCGGACAACGACCCCTGTGTTTTGCTTGCTTTTTCGACTAATTAGACATCGGTTGTCTAGTGGTGGGATACTGCTGCAAGAAGCTTACATTAACGAGGAAGAGTAAGCAAAGCGCACTTGGTTTTACTTGTTAAAACACGGTTTTTAATTTCCACTAGATACTATACAGTCATTTCTAGCTTGTGCTCTTGGGCATGCTCCTGGCTCAATTGCAAGGCGAACTGATGCTTCATTGAACTCAGTGCTTCTGTTGTGTTATTAGACATGGCATACCAGAGACCAACAATCAGAATATGTGATTTGCTGTGCTTGAAAGTGATAAAGTCATAAAGGAGGTGGGTAATTGTCGACCAACAATCCAACATGAGATCTCCAGTGCTTGGATGTCATGCAGTCATAATTAGAGGAAGTGGATATTGGTGGAGCACATGTTCATCTCGTACCACCTTCAAACTCTGAGATTATGGAAGGGGTTTAGGAAAATATGAACGAACTGATCTCGACGAATAAGATGGACCGCTTCTTGAGACTCTTGAAAGATGGGCACTAAGCAGCTTCTAAATCCTCCACACAAGCCAGGCATGATTTAACACAGATCGCAGGAAGGTATGCAATGTAATGTTAAATCGTGTGGAAGTTCTGGTTCTTTGGAGGTATAACTCCATTCCTCTAAGGACTGATGTTAATGTCCAGGAGATTCCGAAGATTAGTCACCAACATACATACTAAATTCCTTAACCGTCACGGCTACAACGTTAGAAGTCGTGATCGAAATTCAGGTGAGCTACATTAATAACATAAAATCACGCTTACGTTCCGCTCTCTTCTTTGGCTCGTTTCATTGTATTCGATTTGTGCCAAAAAAGCTCAATTTTAGCAACGTAAAAACACAAAAACCATTTAATCAACGTACATGTTTACCTTGTGGGGTTCTGTCTTCACGTCGTTCATTTCTTCATGCCACAATAGCACAAGTAGATAGTCAAGTGCGGCTCCTTGTTTCTTTCGCTTAGTGGCTTAGCAGCTGAGTGGATACACTTTACATTTTTTGGGAAAATATTACCCACTACAAAGCTGAAGTGTACTTTTGGGGGCTTATGAACTCAGCAACTAAGGTGGAATCATGCTTGCATTTCGGTTCCTTGGTTCTCTGTGTTGAACTCATCGAACTTCGACAAACAGGTTCGCGCCGGCACTTCTTAAGCACAACACAATATTCTGGTATCCTATATAGTTCAGATATAGCACTTTATGACTTTATGTTTGTTTTATATTGTATTTTGTTATATGATATACCATACTACCGTTTGCTTTAATTCGCTAAGTGCTACTGCAATGTCGTAAATCAGGTTGCTTTAGTCTGAGTCTATGTATAGTACAGGACATCCTAGATATGTATGCATTACGGTACATTACCTTGGAGCGTTCGAGATCCGAATACGTAGCACTCATATCGCGGATTCACCGTTTATTTACTACTGTTCGATTCCTTTCTGTTTCCAAGTTGTTTGGTTCTGGTGGCATCCAAAAGAGACGGCTCGTAGTTCGTACAGCCCAGCTCCGGCACAGAAACCCTTTCAAGACCTCAGAACTATCAGGAAACTTTTTAGATAGTGAACGGGTGAACTGGCTTTATATACTAGCTCTATCTTAGAAAGTTTGAACTTTTTGGGGCCCGGTTGTTGAAGAAGAGAGACTTTCGAGCTCGACCAACCAGGGACAGCTTGCCGAGTTTCGGCTTTCGGGAGGTTCAGCCCCAAAGCAAACCCTGAACCGTACCGAGCCCATCGGGTTTAGGGTTTAGGTTTAGGATGGGGAAGTGAAGCTCCAAAGCAAAGCTTCCACACAAACTGAGGCGGAATAATTTCCTACATTATGCCTTGGAATTCTCTAACGCTACTATATGCCCCAAAGCCTCTTCCTATCATTAAGCCACCTACTTAATTCTGCGAGCCTCGACAGGTGTAAAGCCTCGTACCCCAAAGCCCCAATCCAAATCCCCAAGCCCCTGAGCCAGCGGCTCCTGCCCACCCCGAACCAAACCCTAAAACCCCCAAACACCACCCCTAAACCCTCCATCCCCACATCCTAAACCCTAAACCCCTAAAACCCTCAACCCCTAAACACCACCCCTAATCCCTGAATCCTTGAATATCCTGTGCTGTGAACTCATGCGCTTTGCCCTGGCTGCAGCGCTCGCGCTGTGGCTCCAGGGCTGTGAGGAGCCGGAGGCACACTGGGGCCGGTTTAGGGCTTACCCGAATATAGGGGCCTAAAAAATTACCAATACTATTTTGGGGGTTCCTTGTTACACTTATAGTATAATGGGCCCCAAAACCCTATTCTAATTATTGAGGCCCTTACATTTAACCCCAAACCCTGGGAGATTCGCCTTCTCAGCCATGGGAGGTGCAGGATGCATTGCAAGGTCTGCAATAAACCCTGGAGGTGGCTTCTCAATGCTAAGGGTCCTCTTTGGGTGCTGAGTCAGGATGTTACTATTTGGAGTGTTGGCTTGTTTTGGGGTGCATGGTCTCTGAAACTCCCATATACAAGCACTCCGGCGGCACGCCAGCCCACAGCCCAGAAATCCTATACGGCTGCATTTGATTTTCCGTTTATCAAATTGTACCAAAAATCCCGCCAAAATCCAGGTTAAACCCTAAATTTACCTAAACCACCTCAACCCTAACGTGTGCTTCATAAGTCGTTTTAGCAACTTTGCCACCTTCGGCTTGCCTTTCGTGGTTTCAGGGAAGCGCTCGCGTTCCGGGCTCGTGATCAGTGGCCTTGGTGTTAACATAATGCTCGTGTTCTTAGGAGTCTGTTTCTATTACAACAATCTTCAAGAGATGATTGAAAAGACTGCTTCTAACTATTTGGTTCTAGAGCAACCTTAAACCCGAAGCGATACTAGCGGATGATTCACTACACTGTTACCGCACAGAAGAGCTGGAGGTTCCCTTTTCGAAGGTTAGAATCAGTCTATTCTTACGTGTATGCGTGCTTACATACATATACATGCAACTGTTCACATGTTTGAATGTGCTATTGGGTTCCTCATCCTTGTTCTACGCTTTACAATACTCTCTCCCCGCACGAAGTTGAAAACCATTCTCCAGTGAGTGAACAACCCCTGTTAAGCAGGCTGTGGAAGTGGCCAGCGCCGCCGCCTTGACCTCCGGCCAGCGGCTGCTGCAAAGCCGACTCCAGGCACTGAAAGGGTCAGGGTTTCGGGGTTTAGCGAACAGGGCCCTTAACCCGAAACCTTGCAGTTTAAGGTTTAAGGGTTTCGGGGTTTAGGCAGTAGGGTTTAGGCTCTTGGGCTTTTGGGTTTCGGGTTTAGGGGATAGCATTTCAGAACGGACTGCTATGGGGCTGGGTTCTTGCACACGCGTTTAGGGTTAGTAGAGTTGCAAGCAAAGCAACCATAGTTAAATCCCAACTAAGGTTCTTATAGCTGCCAGACCCTGTAATGAAGGGTTGTTATGGGATTCTAGATTCTAGAGGGTCTTGTTTGCAGCTTTGTTCAAGGGTTTTCATGTGGTCTAGCAGCCTAGGCTTTTGGTAGGCTTCTACAGGGTATCTAATGGTTTGATTGAAGAATACACCTTGAATTGTAGAAATATAGAGGTATTCGTTGAGTCAAGGCTCGCGGAGATTTTTCGGAGGGGTTCTGTACTAGGATTTTAGTTTAGTAGAGATTTCACTTGGTTTTCAGGGGGTTCTACAGGCTATGGGGGTATTGAGTAAAATGTCAGGGGATGTTATTTGGGTGGTTGTTGGGCATCGATAGGGTTTTTCAGGGTTTGAACGGATGTTCATGGACTTTTCGTTTGTGTTTTTTCCAAGTTACCGGCGTGTGTGTCTGTGGACCAGGGCTTTTCGGGTTTCGTGCGGTTTAGGGTTCATGATGTCGAGAGTAGGGTTTGGCCATTCAGGGTATTGGCCATTCAGGGTATTGGAGTGTTTAGTACGCTTATGTTTAGCATTTTCCTGATGGTTTTGCAGGCTTCCATTGGCTTAATATTGGTGTATAGGTCATGGAACTTCATCTGGGTTTGTACAGGGTTGTTGTAAGCTTTGAGGGTTCAGGGTGTTAGGATTTCAGGATCCTTTGCTTCAGGGTTTTCTAGGTTCTACGCTTGGGCAGGTCCGGAAGAATTATATGTATATCCCGACCCCCCCCCCCCAAATCCGGCTCGGGCTGAATAACCATTAAACCCCATAAAGTTGGAACAAAGGCAAAATAGTGCTGGGGTTCCCTAAACATTACTCTTAAGGGTTGAGGCTATTGGGTTTCCAACTTTTGGGCTTCTACCATAACCATTAAACATGAAAATCACCCTCCGGGTTCCTGAATAATTTTGGTATACTCGAAAGTACCTATAGTCTCCATTGTAGTTCCTTTTTTTTGGTTAACCAAAATCTCTATTGTAACCATAAAACCCATAAAACTGGTTAACCAACAAAAGGAACTACAATGGAGACTATAGGTAACCCCACCCCAAACCCGATTTTCAGTATTGAGGCCCCTAAACCCTAAACCCTCTGTTCGGCTCGCCTGCGCGAGCCGAAGGATGTTCGTCGCTATCGGAAGTGCGACGCGACCCAGGCCGTCCGAGGGCCCAGCCGCCCTCCGAGGTAATGTAGGGGCCTTCATAATTAGAATAGGGTTTTGGGGGTTCCTTATTGTATTTATAGTATAATATCCCCCCCCCCCCCCCCCAACCCTATTCTAATTACTAAAGGTATCGGCTGCAGGGTTCTTTCCTTTTACTGCTAGGAACTTTGTAAGGCCCCAAGGACTCATATGATTGAGCCGTACTTATGTATGTATGTATGTATGTATATACATACATACAAGACGCATTGGGGCGATGTTGAGTTATAAAGTCGCAGGGTAAGGCTATATCTGCAGTAAGTCTGAGTCCTGAACCCAAAGCAGGTTTGTTCTTATCGTTTGATTTAGAATTTTGCGTGTAGGATTTCAGGTTTAGGAAGGGGTTGCGGGTTTGTGCTTCAGAGTGTTGAGGGTCGGAGTTTGACCCTACCAGTTCTGTTTCCGCATGGTCTGGGACATGCTTAGGATCTGGCTGCAAAGACAGACGACGACCCAGAAAGGCCAGCGTGTGCGAGGATGTATGCAAATCCTATAAACCAGCTTTGCTTTCCCCCTGGGTCCACCTGCACACCCTGCCACCACCCTGAAGCTGGGAAAGTTGAACATGGATTGGGCATGATTCGGATTTGAGGATTAAAGCCCTCAACCCTAAACCCTAACCCTCAACCTTGAACCGTGTTAACATGTCCGACTCTGTGTGTCTGTGCATGCGGATTCATCACCCACAGCCCGACACAGACTAATCACTGATGGCATCGTGGTGATATCAGAAGATGACGTTCTTCGGATGTACCGCTTGATATATTTGCCTGTGAGGCAGTGCCTCTCCATGACATTCTCTTTTACTTTACTTCACACTGCTGTGCCTAAACCCTCAAACCGTAACCCACAACCATAAGCTTTAAGCCCAAAAACCTTCGCCCTACCGCGCTGCCGCACAAGGACTGTTGGGCTTATAGAGGGATCCGGGAGATAGCAAAAAATTGCTCAATGGAAAATCCTGAGCCCTTCTTATAGATCTCTTATAGAAAGAACCCTTAGAGGAACGTAGGGGTTACTTTATAGGAGCTTGAATTTAAAGTCGGCGTAATCAAACGAGGAACTCCAATGGAAACTGTGGTGACTGTAGGTACCCTGAACCCTAAAATTTAAACCCCTATAAACCCTACACCCGTTACCCCTAAACCCTAAACACGAAATCTAAAACCCTAAGCTTTTAAACCCTACTCAACAAGGCTCCTCCGCGACCTCACTGGGACTCCAGTTCTCCGGCAGAGGCCGCTTCCTTGGGTTTAGGCTGCAAGTTGCAAAGGGCTCCAAGTGTGGGATGAAGGTACCCTAGGTGGGGTAATCCTGAAATAGCATCCCCTCAGCTGACTAGGGGACTTCAGACCCCGCGCCCGAGCGCAAAGCGGCTTGGGGTCTGAATTGCCGGGAGGTGGCAATCCAGACCTTCCAACTGGCAATCCAGACCCCCGCTAANACCCCGCGCCCGAGCGCAAAGCGGCTTGGGGTCTGAATTGCCGGGAGGTGGCAATCCAGACCTTCCAACTGGCAATCCAGACCCCCGCTAATTCTCGCCTCTTAACCTCTAAAAAAAAACTAGCGGAATCCTGTCACCGTAAATCACCATGGATCCAAAGATCCATGGCTTGGGCGTATTGCTCCCATGGATGCCCCTCCCGTGAAAACCTGCAGGTCCGTTCTTTTCCGAACTGCCCCAGTCCGAATAGCAACCCATTCCCCCCGCGACTCCTGCGTCAGTAGCGAAAGGATAGGGATCACTACAAAACCGCAGCAATGCAGCGAAACCACAGAGACTGTCATACAGAATCACTGAGCCGAAGGTCTGGATTAGGAAGTTAGGCGAAGGTCTGAATTACCCGGCGGGCATCCTGACCCACACCCTGTGAAATCGCAATCCAGACCCCCCAAAAAGGTCTGGACTGCATGTTTGGGGGGCAGGCCCCCCATAGCCTGAGGGGATGAAATAGCACTCCTCGTATCAGGAGTATGAAGGATCCTTAATCTTACCGACCTTCATCCCAGCTTTTGAGGCCCCCCAGAAGTTGCACAGCCCTGTCGACCTACCTTCTGCCAAGTCTTCAATCTTGAGCTCCTCCTAGACTCCTGGAGCAAGAGCCTGGTTTTCAACCCCATCTACACTCTAAAGCCTTAATTGAGCTTTCGTACTCAAGCCCAAAAGCCCCACACCCCCGCTAACTTCTGAAAGCCTAAACCCTCAATCCTGCACCCTAAACCCTGATCCGCAAACCCCAAGGTAAGCCCCATTATGAAGTTTGGAGCGTTAAGTCGTACGACTTGAGTTCAGGGCTTAGGATGCATAAGCAAGATGCGCTTAGAGGAGTTATTGTGCCTGCGCGGCTGTAGAATTGGGGGCTTGTATAGTCCACGGTGTGACGGGCTTCGGGCTGTTACAGTTCAGGGTTTGAACGTTCAAGGCTAATTATCGGGCCTATACCCTATGGTTTCGTCAGGGTTTGCGAAGGGGCTTGCATGGTTTCGGGATGATTAGGGCGTGGTAAGCCTATACTTCCGTACATATGCGCCGACCATTGCCACAATCCTAGGCCATTAACCCTGAACCCAAACGATTGACTGTTAAATTAAGTTCGAGTGCCAATATGCCAATTATGATTCACCCGGGTTTAGGGCTTCAGGGTTTAGGCGTGTTGTCCTATTAAGTTGCGGACGCAAGTTGACCACCAGAAACCTCCGTAAACCCACAGCAGTACGCATCCCCAGATGATTGAAGCACTAGAACCTTAACCCCAAAGCCCTTTAGTGCAACATAACAAAACCCATAAGCTTTAAATCTTTACAGGCCGTGAACATGAACCCTTAAACCCTACAAAGCCCTCCACAGAACCGAGACAGGCCGAACTTTATCCCTGATTCCCAAATCTAGGACTCTAAACTTCTTTCAGAATCGTCAACCCAAACTAATGAAGCAAATTCACATTAAAAACCCAAATGTTGGACCACGCGGAAACCCAAAGCTCTAAACCCTCAACCCCTAAACCCTGTAAACCCCCCTACACCCTTGACCTGCAAACCTAAAACCTGCAAGCCCTAAGACCCTATACACCTAAAGCCCTAAACCCCTACAAACCCTAAACATCCCTGAACCGAAAAACCCAAAGACCCTAAACCCTACAAGCCCCAGAGCACAAGATCCCCCCAGGAGGCGCAGTCCGGCGACACGGTGCACAGAAGCAAAGTGTTAGAGGCAGGGCTGCAGTCGAACATAGAACAGTTTAGGGTTTTGGGCTTCAGGTTTCGAGTTTAGGGTTTAGGACCTGCGATTCGGAATTCGGGTTTAGGGTTTAGAGAGGAGCCTGGTTAGTAAACCCCAGAGATCATCCGAATGTTAAGGTCCTTAAATACAGGAGAGGTTTACATTTATGTTAGAGTGTACAGCTTTATCCACCTCGCAACATGGGTATGTGCACAGATGCTGCCTAGGAGAGGTGCGCCTGACCGTGGCTCAAGTCATGAAAACAGACAGCCCCGCTGAAGTGA
>BGNK01002435.1:1524-55567 GCA_003297005.1 Symbiodinium sp. clade A Y106
GAAACTTGTCAAGGTTCAGGTTGATGTGGAACCGGAAGAACGTGTACAGATCGACGACAACCTCAACTTGTTGAAGCTTGCTTGTGGTGCACTCTTGTTGGTTGGTTTGACTGTGTTGGCTACTTGGAAGTGCATGCAACCTGTCCCAAGGATCCGAGTGGTGAGGGAAGTCAGTGACACGTCAAGTGAATGGTCACATGTTCAGTCCGAGCCCGANCAACCTGTCCCAAGGATCCGAGTGGTGAGGGAAGTCAGTGACACGTCAAGTGAATGGTCACATGTTCAGTCCGAGCCCGAGGGCCCGGATAAGGACGAGGATGATGACGACGACTCTAGCGTGTATGGTTCCAGGTCTGTGGCCGGCCCGGCCCCTAATCACCCTAGTGGTTCCTCTGAGGTTGGTTTGAGAAGGAGGGTTGGTAGTAGTGGATGCGCGGTCCCTGCGCCTATGACCCCTAGAGGTTCCCTCAACCCCCACGACGGACGAAGTCAGGACGAGACGGGATTGGTTGTGTCTGATATTGTTGGGAGCGGTTCCAGGTACTTGACCGACCCGGTCCCTCAATGCCCTAGTGGTTCCTCGGACGACGACACCCCTTGGAGGANGGTACAAGGAGGAAGGGCTGCAAGTGGAGGACTGGCGTCTAGTAGTACTGCTGGGATCGTTCCTATCCGTGAGGGCGATGAAAACGTTGGCTATCTGGCTCAAGTTGCTGATGATGGACTATTCATTGGCAAAGCTGGAATGGCAGCTGAACTCTTAGGAGACCCGGAACACCTCGCAAGGACAGACACCAAGCCGGACGACCGAATCTGGACGACAACAGACGACGTTCAAGCAGACACCGAGCCGGACGACCGAATCTGGACAACGACAGACGATGTTCAAGCAGACACCGGAGCCGAGATGCAATCTGCTTTACAGCCGAAGGCATCACAACCACCCATACCAGTTGTCTACCCTGGATGGACTTTGAGAACACCTCCTCGATTCTTGTGGGATCCGGAGCCAGAATGGGGAGGACTAGAAGCGAACTTCCACCAGCGAATGCCACCTCGAGTTCGCAAGGACTTCTGGTATGTGGACAGACGTAGAAGTGTTGCTGTGAGGTTTCACGCTCAACCTCGCTTGAAGCTCTATCTGCCGGGACCTTCTGGGATGCCTGAGGGTATTCAGTATGAACAACTGACTGGCAGAAGACGAACACTAGCCAGTTTTGCAGATCCTGTTGGCTTGGAGATTGTCTCGGACGATTGGAAAACTTCTGCTCGTCCTACTCGACAACTCGATCGCCGTTGGACTGGAAGGACAGAGTTCGAGATCCAAGACCCGTGAGTTGTATGATCGTGAGAGTGCAGAGTGTACTGTCCAGTTTTGACTAAAGGCCTTGAGCTACACAACTCTTTAATCAACTTTTCCGCTTGAGAAGCACTAAACTTTCTTTTGAAGTGTGAATGAGCTCCTTGAAGTGCGCATAGCGCAGGGGGAGTGCGAACAGTCAAGCTCCTCCGCTCATTCAGCACTATCCAAAACATGTGATTACAGGATTCGACCGACGACAGGCCTTTTGTGATCAAGGAAAACAGCGAGAAGGCGCGCTGGGCAGTCACTTGTGATCTCTTTCAGACCCCAAAATAGTATAGGTAATTATTTCGGCCCCCATATTATAGTACCCTTATAGATCCCTTGTAGTAACCCTTATAGACCCCTTTAAAGGAACCCCTATAGTAATTATTTAGGCCCCTATAGTACGCCCTAAGAAGTCCTCCGGGTCCATCGCTGTCAGCGAGGTCACCCAGATGTCCATGGCCAGGAAGATGTACTTCACCGTCCTTAATCGTCAGAATAGGATTCCTTTAAGGCTCTTTAAAGGATTAATTACTAAAAGGGGAGTAGGATTCCTTTAGGGCTTCAGAGATCCCCGCCCTCTCATGTCATCATCTGCCCGCGAGAGCTTGATCGCTTCGGTAATGGCAGCTTTCGCCTGCAGCTGCTGAAGACTCTTAGCATGAGTTCGGCAGCGGGATCCAGAGGCCAGCACGAGGCTAAGGATCTAGGGTTCAGGACTCGGCAACATATTGAAGTCCTGCCTCATCGTGAGCATCGGCCGACATATGCACCATCGACGTCGTGTGCCTCGGGACACATCCAAGGAATCCGGAGGGCCTCCTTTAAATGGCATCACAGGAACATCGTATCGAGCAATCGCTAAGTCTCAGACTTCATCCTTGCCATCAAGCGTGTGTCTCCCACGTCCGCGCAGAGAGTCTTAGCAAAAGCAGATGTTAGGAGGCCTCAAAAGGTGGGATGAAGGCAGGTGTGACTAAGGATCCCGTATATAAGGACTGTTATTTTCGGATTACCCCACGTACCTTCCTCCCACCCTTGGAGCCCTTTGAGATGTTAGACATGCAAGACCCACAGGCAAACTCCCGCCGGCTCCAACTCCTTCCCAACAAAACAGCGCCGTAGAGGCATGCCCATGGCTACACGACTTGCAGACTTAGATTCAGGCATGCTTTATCCTATGTCTGCATGCAGAGTGCTTATATATGTCTTTATTGTATGTATGGGTGTAAACATGTATGTATAGATATAGGTATCCAATATACATTGACATGCACGTCTATGCACAGGCTGCAGACGTTAAGGGCAATGCCTCTGCTCGCTTTGCAGCTCGCAGCGCGGAAGAGAAGTCATTGGCAGTCATGTGAATCCTTAGTTTGGAGCTGAGGGAATTGTAGTATACTATTGTGCCAGTATACTACTGTGTGCTTAGAGTATAGTCCTACAGTATATATAGTAGTCCATATTGATACCACTGAGATCACCTAGACGCTCGAGCAAGAGTATCAGAGCAACAGAAGAGGACGAGACGAAAACCACTGATGTAGTTGCACATCCATTGGCAATTTCGAAAATAGTAGCCGAAGCTATGGCAACCGATTTCAGGCTGGAGCGTTCCAAGCCCTGTGAAGTGGCATTGCCTCTAGTTACTCCGTCGCACGGAAACCTCAGTGGACTGGCCTTGCCCCCGCTACCCCCCGCTACCACGTCACCCGGAAATCTCAATCCGACAACACGGACTCCTGTAGAACGAGGGCACCCTGAATCTGCAAAACAGCCCTTCCTCCAAGACAGATTTCTGAAGAACCCTCTTCAATTACACTTCCTGTCAAGGATGCACGCAGCTGTGTGCCAGGCTCTGAGAGGCCCTCCCACACTCGGCATTCGCCTCTCCTGTGAAGACTGCGGCTGCGGAGCTCAGACGTTCGGGTGCAAAAACCAGCGGCACTGTCGGGTTCTTGAGCTTCGGGCTTGAATTCCGGGCTGTGGTCTGGGCGATGGCTGCATGGTCGGGTTGAGTCCAACCTAGCTAGGCTTTAGGGTTTACTAGCTCCGATCACGAACAAATTGCCCCCAGACTTGTCCAGGTCGTGGAACTCCCATGCTCAAGCAGTGCAGTGGAAGCGGATCCTTCGGTCTGAAAAATTAGGTGTGCTTTTCCTGGGGGTTCTTGGATGCCATAATCATATACCCCAAAACCTGAGAATTGCAAAGAATCAAGAAATGCGAAGGCAACTCGAGACTGCCCCGCTCCCCGCAAGTACCGGACCAGCACGCGAGTTTACTCACAAGCGTGAAATAGGTGCCTTAATAGCTAGAGTAGGATTTGAAGGGGTGTATATTATTCACTGATTGGCGGCTGAGGTGTCCTGTCACCATCCTCCTTGAACATGTCGATAGCCAGGTCGGCCGCCTTGACACCACAGGACTCGGGTCTAAGCTTTTGGGTTTAGGGTCCAGGGTTGAGGGCTTAGGGTTAACGGTGTATGGTTGAGGGTTTAGGGCCTAGGGTTTAGGGTTTGATTGCTTAAGTGGCAAACCCCCCAAACCCCCGACTCGTAATTCATGATCTCCGAATAAATCACTACAGACAGATCCTACATATTTTGAAACTGGAAAAACCTCCAACCACAAAAAGGCACCGCACTGTTGTGCACGAAGAGTCTGATTGGAGGAGCTGGTGCTAGCATTCTGTGAGAAACAAACAAGGTTGCGTGATTCTCCGTCAAGCTTGCATGCCATTCGCGACAACTATGCGGAACTGTGGCCGCACGGAGAACTGTTCCAAGAAGTGCCTAAGCTACGAAAGCGAAAAGGAAAGGGAAGAAGCAGAGCAAGGGAAATGGAGGCAAAGCAGCAGGAGGTCAAGCCAAAGCACTAAGGCACTAAGGTCCAGGAGAAGATGCTCCAACTTAGATTCCACCGGGATTCGAATCCTTTTAGGGTTTAGGGTTTTTACTTTAGGGTTTAGGGTTTAGGATTTAGGGCTGCCAGTGTTCGAATCTGTGCTAAACCTGGCTTTGACCTGTTTTGCGAGCTGAGTTCAACCCAGGTTCGAAGAACTGGATCTCGAATCCTGTCTTCAGGGACCTGGAAACCCCGAATCCAAAACCCAGAAACCCTGAACCCCCGAAACCCTAGCCCCAAATCTTTAGAGCGGCCGGGAGATCCCAAAGCCCTTAGGAAGGCATATACCTTTCAAAAACGAAAAGCCCTAAAGATGCCCTAAACCCTAAGCTCCGAAAAACAACTGCGAATTTAAAACAAGTGAACAAAAGCCCTCGACCTTGATGCCACCCTCGGGATCGCCGAGGAGGGCCTGCACACCTGAAGGAAAGACTTGGAGCTCCAAGGGTTCAAGAGTTTAGGCGTTTACGGGTTTAGGGTTTAGGGTTTAGGGTTTACGGGTTTAGGGTTTAGGGTTTAGGGGTTTAGGGTTTAGGGTTTACGGGTTTAGGGTTTAGGGTTTTGGGGGTTTAGGGTTTTGGGGGTTTAGGGCTTTCGGGGTTTAGGGGTTTTTGCTGGGGCTTTCGGGGTGCGGGTTTTCCAGTCCTGGGCTTTAAGCCTGTAGGGCTTTAAAATTATGGATAGAGGCTTCAGAGTTTAGGCTTAGCGTTTAGGGTTGGCGGTTGTAGGGGTTCCGGGTTCAGGGTTTGGGGTCTGTGGTTTGGTAAACTCTCGAAGGTAGGGGCTGTGGGGCTTCCAGTGCTTTCGGGCTTTGGCTTGTGATGTTTGAGGCCGGTGTTGGAAGGATGGAAGGCATTCTTCCAGCGTTCCGGGCCGCCTCGCAATGCGCAACGGCGCAGCTCAAGGATTCTTGGCTTGGAGTTTTGGGTTCTCAAGATGACAGCCGGCTGGAACCATGAGATTCAGGCTGAGCCAGATGACCAGCAATCGTACAACGAATTGCCTTATAAGGGTACTATAGGGATTATTATTTTGTATTTTTTGGGGGCCCTTAAGCAAATTGTAGGGTACGTGCGTACTTGCAGCTGAGCTCTCGACGGGACTGGATGGAGAGACAGAAAGCCTCCAGTGGCTTCTCTTCCTTGGCAAAGCATGGCTGGTGACGGTTTAGGGTTTAGGGTTTAGGGGTTTAGGGTTTAGGGTTTAGGGTCCCAGGCAGAGCCTGAAACATCTGGAAACTGCTTCCTGAACAGCAGTGTTTGAGCTTCAACAGAAGCTTGCTCACGATTCTCCGTGTTGTAAGGCAACAGGTTATCATCTACTGGAAATGCGTGGGACGCTAGATTACAATCTGTCGAGGCTTCAGGGGAGGTCCCTTCCTCGCAATATAGGGGCCTCCATGATTAGAAGGGTTTTGGGGCCCATTACACTTGTAATAAGGAACCCCCAAAATAGTTTTGGCAAATTATTTAGACCCCAAAATTATAGCACCCTTATAGATACCTTATAGTAACCCTTGTAGGCCCCTTTTTTAAAGGAACCCTATAGTAATTATTTAAGCCCCCCTATATCACCCTCAAACACGACCGTGACCTCAGCGCCTCGCGATTTTCTGCGCGATGTCCTCACAAAAATGCGAGCTGAGGCTTCATGGAGCTTACAGTTTAGGGTTTAGGATTTAGGGGTTTAGGGTTTAGGGTTAACTCCCCTAAACCTAAGAACCTAGTCTAAAGTTGGAGGGCTCCCGGTCCCAGCTGATTGCCGAAGGCCATCCAGCCTGGTACGCCTGAATAATTAGAACAGGGTTTTGGGGGCATGATATACCATGAACCCCCCCCCCCGAAAAATAGCCCCTAAACCCGATTAACCGTATTTAGGCCCCTAAACCCTGCTAACCTAACTGATTTAGGCCCCTAAACCATATTAACCTGATTTAAGCCCCTAAACCCTATTACAGTAACCTGGTTTAGGCCCCTAAATCCTATTAACCTTGTTTAGGCCCCTAAACCCTGTTAGCCTTATTTAGTCCCCTTTCGGTAGTCCTTGGCCATCTCGATCTGGGTATGGGCCTCCTGGTAGTTATCCTGGATGATCAGGACTTTCGTGAGGACCTCGGCTCGGGTTTCGGGTTTAAGGTTTAGGGTTCAGGTGCCAGCACGGCGAGGGGTTACGAGGGGGGTTTCTGTAAGGCTTTAATGAATGGTTTAGTAGGGCTTAAGGCGTTTGGGGTTTAGGCTTTGGGGCGTTTAGGAGTTTAGGGCCCCCGATAGGATAGCCAAGGCTCTCATTGACACAGAAACCAAACTTTTGGAGGACCAGTCTCGGGGGAATGAAGACAGAAGCAACTCGGGTCAAAATAATTCTGATGCTGTGTCAGATCGACAACAGCATTCAATCACATGACAGTGTGATGATTGGAAAATTAATCACTCTCGTAACAACCCAAACTTGAAACAAGCATCACTGTAAGCAGACCGGCATAGCAGAAAGCCGCTCTGGGCAAAGGACCTGGAGTCGTGTCGTGATCTCGTCGTGGTCTGCACCCAAATCTTTGAGCAGGCCCACTGCTTCCTGTGGTCCACGGCAGACTCTGTTGGAACTGGGCCACAGGATTTTTGCACATGCCTACCTCTCGGATGCTGAAGCTGTGAGTACGTACTCGATCCAAAAACCCCAACCAAGTGCCTTTGCTGCATAGAGCGCGTCGTTGTTCTGCTCTGCCTTGCACAGGTCCGGATACTTGGCTCTGACTGCGTAGAAACGGGTCCATCGCACTGACAACGCTGTCTAATCGAGCTCCTCCCTGATGGGCGAAAAACTAGCTACCATGATGACATATAGGAGTCGATGAGGAAGCTTTCCGAACAAAGCCTGTGCCTACATTTTTGAGCTGGCGATTGTTTCACAGCTGTTTCCAAGGGCAAGAGATCCGACACCTCAGGGTTAGACTGGGTTTAGGGTGGGGGGGTTTAGGGTTTCCCGGGACGGTGAAACCATGGAACGATGAAACCCGCAGCTGACGGTTTTGGGGTCAGCCACTGACACCCCAACCCCAAACCCTAAGCTCTAAAGCTCCCCCTAAACCCTAAGACCTCAAATAGCACCCGAAACCCTAAACCCTGCAATTGCACCCCAACCCCCCCCCTCCCCCCTCGCAGTAAACCCCCGAGGCCGCTACCAGCAGATGAGCGTGGCTAAGCTCTTCGTAGACGTGCGCTTTCAAGCGCCTTCGGAGATAAGTTATCTCACAACCCCAGGCGAAGGGTCCCCCCTTAAAGGAACCCCTATAAAGGAGCCCGTATAGAGCATTTTTTGAAAGGAACCCTTACAGGGTTCAGGGTTTGGAGGTCAGGCTTCGGGGCTTAAACATCTCCTCTGCCAAGCCTAAAGCAACGAAACCCTGAGAATGAAGCCTCCAATATAGGGGCCTTAATAGTTAGAATAGGGTTTTGGTGGGTATATTATACTTTAGTTATAATAAGGACCCACCAAAAAATAGTTTAGGTAGCTATCTAGGCCCCAATGTTATAGTGCCCTTATAGATCCCTTATAGTAACCCTTATAGACCCCTTTAAAGGAACGCTATAGTAATTGTTTAAGCCCCCTATATTATCCTACAGCCTCACAGCTGAGGCCAGGACATGCAGCCAACCTCGGTGGATAATGCCAGGGCTTCGTCTGAGACCTCGTAGCTGCGGTAGCTCCGGTGCTACATCTGAGGTACCCTAAGCCCTAAACCCTAAACCCTTAAACCCAAACTGAATGAGGTCCAAACTGAAAGTCTAGGAAGGAGGTTTAGCCCTGCATGAAAAGTGAAGCTAGAAACCTCCCAGGAATTCTTGCTCGGGTCCAGGGACTTCGGATTTGCGCCGGTTCCAGATCACAGCTGACTGTGAAAAGTATATAGATATAGATAAATGTGCGTGTATTTACACATATATTTTATCTATCTCTCCATCTACCTACCTGCCTATCTGTACATCCACCCTTGATACAGTCTGATGCAACCCTTCGAGCCCCTTGTGCCCCTCTAGGTGCAGATGCACAATATCCAGCGGAAAGCATTTCAGAAGGGCTCAGCACCCAAGTTCCTGGAGAAACTGCATTCTTTGGACCTTACGGCCGTGATGCAAGTTCTGAACTACAAGTCAACGGAAAGACAGCACGTGGAGCCATAAACGAAGTCCGTCTTCCTGGCATTGCCGACCAAAATCGTCACGCATGCATATGGCATATGCACGTATTACATTATTACATGCTCCCCACACCAAAGACGGGTTTATCAAGCTCACTCCGGTAACCGGGCCTCCACGGGGAACCCGCAACCTCAACCCCAACCCCTCAGGGCCTCGAGTACTTGGTCAATGTCGCCGTAGACGGACAAAGCGTGGATCAGATGATGCAGGAGGTAGACGGTCTGGCCAAGAACAGCCCCGTGAAGTTAGCTTCCTTTGGGATTTACAAGGGTTTGTCTTCGCTGACCGAGAGAGCTGCACGGGTAGAGTAGAGATTACGCGCCAGCAGCAGATCGAACACCTGCACTCACAACAAGCATGTCAAGCGAGTCTGTCTTCATTGCAAAACTGCAACTGACCCGGTCTACTATAAAATTGTGCCCTGGGAACCGAAGAATCTCCCCAAACCCTGCACCCTAAACCCCGAAACCCTAAACCCTAAACCCCGAAACCCTAAACCCTAAGCCCGAAACCCGAAAAAACTCCCCAATGCCCTCGCTCGCGGCACCTCCCTCTTCTGATCCGTGCGCGGCCGCGCGCGCTCCAAGGCTTCCTTGCAGAGCTGCACGGCCTGCAGAAGCAAGAGAGTAGTAAAAATAAGAAGAAGAACAATAATAATAGTAATAGCATTAGTTATAACTTAGTTATAATGATAATAATAATAATAACAATAATGCTAGCAATAGTAACAGTAATAGTAATTCTAATAATAATAATAATAACAGCAATAATAATAGCAATAGTACTAATAATGAACATAAAAGGACCGGTAACAACAATGGTAGTAAGAGAGTAAAATAATCATGAAGATCAAAACAACAGTAACAATACTAGTAGTAACAATAAGCACAATAATAACAATAGTAGCAATAGTAACTGCTAAGTTTGTGAATATTACAGTAATAAAAAGAATAAAACATAGTAGTAGTAGTAGTAGTAGTAGTAGTAGTAGTAGCAGATGATATTGTTCTTAATTGGATATGATGATGATGGTGGAGGGAATGGCGACCAAAACGCATCGTCTACACAGCTTGCACAATATCACCCGTACATGCGACCACAGATCGGGCACTGTCCCATGCATGACTACGGAGTTCAAGCAACCCGCAGGCCAGGCCTTCTCAGACTGGTTGTTGAGGATGTACGCTTCTACGAGGAAGCCGATGGCGACGCCCTTGCAAAAACAAAAACCCTACAGCTCTGACTCAGAAAGCCCCAAGCGAGCCCTGCCTCCCAGGCGAGTGCGTCATCTAACTCCTCATGACTGGACAGGGTCACAGTTTCATGCTGCATGATTCGAAGCAGAGCAGAGAGCCCTGGCTTCTGCCTGCAACATCACCGGAACGCCAGGTCCGATGCCCGAAGCTCTGAGCTCTAAAACCTGCAGAGCTCCTGAAGGAGTGCCATGGCGGCCTCACCCATGGAGAGTGACAGCCGGGCGTCCTGGCGCATGAGTGCATTCTCATGCGGAGGTCTGTAGGGCTTTGAGTGTAGCTGATGAAGGTCCCTTGTGTCGCTTGGAGCTTTGACCTGTCGGCCTGGGTGTCCCAACGCCAATCCCCGAAGCATCAGCCTAAACTATGCTCTGGTCCATCTGTCAATCACTGGTTCCACTGCAGTCGCTGCTCTTAACTACGAATTGCTGTTACCAATACTATTTGCAAGCTCGCTGCCGTAGTAAGACCGTGATGACTCACGGCTTGGGCTAGAGTCCGTAGAGCTTGGGCAGCGCCTCCCGCATGAGGTAGAACTGGCCCAGAGCGAGCAGACTCGCCATCTGCAGGGCAGGAGGCCGCGGAAAAGGTTTAGGGTTTTTTTTTTGAACCCTCGTGTCTTTTATCCAGAGGCCTCCAGACTAAGGGTTTAGTGTTTAGGGTTTGGGGCTTAGTGTCCGAACCAAACAAGATGGTTGAGACTTCCACCCCCGACCTGCTGCTTCTTGGAGCCACTTTCTTGCAAGATCCTGGGCCGAGGTCCATTGAGACTTGGGAGTTCAAGGATTAGCCCAGCCACCCAACTTCCGAGCTTGCCCGTCGGACGTTCATCCCAAGCTCAACTGACAGCGATAAGCATGGAAACGACGGTTTCCCGTGCTTGTATCACATTTAAACCAAATTCTAGGGAGCGGGCTTCAAAGACTTTCGGCCAAGACGGATAGCCATCTCTAAGACCTCGCAGACGGGTGAATTGCGAGGGGCAAGGGGTTGAGGCTCTGGGCTCAGAGGCTTCAAGCTCTTATTCAGCCCCTGTGACTTGGTCTTTACACCTTCGGTAGGGCTTAGGCTGTTGTGAAGTTTAGCAGCTGGTAACAGGCCATCCTACAAGGATCTGGGCTCCCTGCACCTGCCCTGGCTTCGGTGGCCGCGCCCATGTGTAGAGACATGGCCTCGCAAAATCGCACTCCTTCCCTTACCCTCGTGTAGCTGATTTGCTGGGTTTCGGGTTTGAGAACCCTCAACCCTAAACTGCACATCCGCCGGGACTGCCTGGCAGAGCTTGTCATCGATTCCCTTAAAGATCTCGGTGGCCTTGCCACAGCAGGTGAAGATGCCCCCAGGTGTGTGTTTAGGGTTTAGGGTCTAGGGCTTCTTTTGAGATCTAGGATTTCGGGTTTGGGGTTTAGGGTTGAGGGTTTACGGCATTATCTGAGACCCACCCTGGCATGATCTGTAAACCACAACACCCTTACTTAACCCTACCTTAAGCTCCATAACCTACTTTCTTGTATGTAGGTTCTTCTTATAAACCCTTGTAGGGGATTTATAGGGACCCTACACCAAAGTAGGCTTGGGCAGGTTAAAGTAATATAATATAGGGGCCTTAATAATTAGAATAGGGTCTTGGGGCCCATTATACTCTAATTATAATAAGGAACACTCAAAATAGTATAGGTAATTATTAAGGCCCCTATATTACATTTTACCTTTCCCTGCACTGAAACCTCAACTTGGCCTCCCCTGCAGCTCTTCGTGCCGCGTGGAAGTTCCGCTTACGGAAGTACACCTGCCACGACCGGCTGGGATTCAGGGTTTAGGGTTTTGCAAGGTTTGGGTTTGGGGCTTGGGGTGTAGAGTTCTGGGTTCAGGGTGAGACGAAGCCTGAAACCATGCGGAAACTTCACTAAACGTCAAAACCCAATGTCTCCATGCCCAAACAGCAAGCTATGGGCATACCAGCACGAATTTTCCTGTTTTTTGTTTCCAGCTTTACGGCATGTGCTGCAAAGGTGCTCAGAGACTAGCATTCAAGATTGAGGTCTATAGTGAACGTGCTTGAAGACAACTCGAGGTTTGCGTGTCCAGGGCTCTCAGGATCCAAGCCGAGAAAACACTCGAATCCAGAGCTCTCCCCCAATGCCCGAAGGTCTGGAGAATCCCCGAAAGGTTGTGTCAAACCCTAAACCCTATATTCTCACAAAGACTTGCCTGCTCCAATCCCTCTCATCCTCCATCGGTACCCCGGTCCCATGCCAGGCCCCGTGAAAACCTTTAAAGAAACCCTTAACGACCCCTATTTAAAACAACAAAACAAGGCAAAAAAACACTACAGATCGACCCGGCCTCCGCGACGCTGAGCGCGGCGAGACCTTCGTACTTGGGATCCTTGACCTGCAAGTTGGGAGGTTGGGCTCCTGTTTACTGGGGTTCTTGTTAAGGAATTTATATTTAAGTTACCATGATAGGGATCCACTAAGGGTTCCTTTAAGGGATCTATAAGGGTTCCTTTAAGGGTTAAGGGGTTTTTAGTTTAAGCTACCATAATAGGGATCTATTTCAAAAAATACGGTTTCCTTATTATGGTAACTTAAATCTAATTCCCTAGCAAGAACCACGTTTAAGGGTTTAGGGTTGAGGGGCCTGGGGATCTCGGGCTTTGGGGGCAATTAAGTTACAGCTAGTTAACTTTTAGGGTTTAGGGTTTAGGGTTTGTTAGAAGGGCTGAGGGCAAGTTTAAAGCGAAGTGTCTACTTGAGACTTGCGGTTTTACTTAAGATCGTAAGGCTTCCATCGAAGGCTCTCCGCGAGGCGTCAAGGGAGGATCAGGGATCTATACGGATGTGCAGGGGTCGATAAGGGATCTATAGGGATTTATAAGGGGTCCATTGGGATTCACAGGGGTTTTTAACGGCTCGACATGCCCAAACACCCAAAAATACCTTAGATCCTAAGCCGTTCCAACCCTGAGCCAAACCCCTAAACCCTCAACCCCGACTCTCAATCCCTAAAGCCCCAAAACATCGTCTCAACCCTAAACCGTCGGCCCTTCATCCGAATTCGAATCCCCTGGTCGCCTCGCGGAAAATCGCCAGCGCTTCTTCGGCGTTCTCAAGCGCCTCCCAGAGACTCCATACTTGGAGGATCATGGGACTTAGTAAGTATGGTTATAAGTACCCTAATTGGGGTTATAAGTAATTATCAGTATAGGTACCTTAATAATGCCTCTAGTTACTAAGTCCCATGATCCTCCAAGTAACCCCTTAAGTAAGGAATATACTTTAAATTATCACAGGAATCCTAGACAGATCTATGGTATATTCCTGACTTCAGCGGTTTGCATTCTCTGGGCTGGCCGGATGGAGAATCGGAACAATACCGGGACCTATAAACATAGACAAGTGAAGATTTAAAGGGTCCTCAGCAGGATTGATTCTCCAAGGGATCTAAAGGCTTTTACATTGGTTTAGAGGCCTTCATGCGTAGGACAGGGTTTGGGTGTTCTAGCAAACTATAGCTATAATAATACATTAAGGAACGCGAAGGAGCAGTACGAAAACTTATTTATGCTTCAAGGGTGGGTCGTAGGCGGTGCGGGGAGGAAGTGCTCGCCGGCTGAAGTCGGCACGGTCTACCTCAAACATATAATGATGAGAAGAAGGATAATTTCGGGCCTGAATAATGAGAGTTGGGGGCAGAAAGTGTTTTAAGCTATCAGTATAATATGGGCCCCTAAAGGAATAACCTTGGTAGTTATCCGAAGACTGTGCGAACTTCCCAACTTGTACGAACAGGAGAACATCAAACAGAACAGAACCCAAACCCCAGCCCAAACCTATATGGCACCCTAAACCAAACCGTAGACCCGGTACTAGTAGTACCCACAAACCCTAAACATGCCCTCAAGCAGCAAAACCCCACACTAAGCGAAGCAAAGAAGGTGGCCTCGTCCCGCTTGGAGCTTCCCCGGTAGGCACAGGCGGCTTCCGCCATCGAGAGCAGCATACAGCCCTACAGGGGTGACGCGGATCGAATATGAACATGCTTCCAGTTTCGGGGCATGAGATGCACCAGGAAATTCAGTAGGGCGTTTGCTTGTAACCGGAGGGACCACAACACGGAAACAGGACCCAGTAACATACCAGAATGCACTTACAGTGATGGAAGTCTCCCTACCATCCAAGCCCTCGCCCCTAGCCCAAGCGTGAAGCTGCACCGCCGAAAGCGCCACCGCCGAACGTGACATCCTGCTCCCAAACCAGAGATCGCATCTAAAATCCGTGCATCGTCCGCCTGACCAAGGTCGTCGCCGGCGTCTCGGTAGTTTGAAAGTTCCTGCACAGAGCCCACGCAGTGCACTTCGGGTTCAGCTGGGCATGGGTAGGACCAAACCTGGATAACAGTGGAGGCCGGCTTGCAGGTCTAGAGGAATTCAGTCGCTCCCGAGTCTCCGCCAGCTACTCTCCCGGCATGTCACGGCAACTCTGACCCAAACCGTAAGGTTCAAGGGTTCAGGGCTGCCGTAGTTACACTGCCGAAGAACGTGCCTCCTCCGCCATAGCTTCGGCCTTCTCTAGCAGCTCACGAGCCTTGGAATGCTCTGGGGAGCAGGACGTTATAGACTATAGACTGTCTCAGAGGGATTCTTGGGGGATGTAAGTTTTCCGGGTGCCGGGAACTGTCTCTCAGCGCGCACATGCTGCTGCCCTGCTGCTACCCGTGTCTTCGCTGCGAGCAGGCTTGCCACAGGTAGCACAGCATGTCAGCTGTCACACATCTAAGCTCAGCACGTCAGCTCGTTCGCCTTTGTTGCGGGCCTGCACAATTCAACAGCACGAGAAGCGGCGGAAGCCAGACAGTGCAAGCGAAGTGGTGGATTAGCAAACCGCAGCTGGGATCAATCAACCCATCGTCAGGCAAGCGCCTCGTCCGCTTTTGCACGGTAGACGTGGATAACTAGTCGGAGCGCATCGCGTGTACCTGCATTTCTGCTCTCATGAGATGCCTAGAAGCTGCTCATAGTATCCACAATCAATCGCTGAAGAGGAAAGTTGCGCGACATGTCTATAAATTACTTAGTCAGAGGCAAGGGAAACAACGTCCTGAACATTTACGCCATGGTGAAAACGATCCGAGCCTCTTTCGTCACCCTCTTCTCTGAAGATTTCCAGGCAGCCTGGAACGGGCCATGTGCAGATAGTTTAAGGTCGTTACTAACTAGCATAACTGTTTGGGACTCATTGACAAACAAAGCTTTAACAAGGAATCCTAAGAAATCATACTCATAATCATTCCGGACTCTATATTGAAGCATCAAAGGGGCAAAGAAACCCGAGTGCTTCGAAGACCCCCGGCCTTCAGACGCTGTCGTTGCCTCTTCCAGGTCTCCATCCTCTATCTGCCCTTCTGTCACGCACATCAGCATGGCAGCCTGTCTCACCGCAGGGTTTAGGGTTACAAGCTCATATTGGAGGCCTCCAAAGGTGGGATGAAGGTAGGTCCGGATTAAGGATCCCTTATATCAGGACTCTTATTTTGGGATTAATTCATCCCACCCTTGGAGCCGTTTGATCATAGCACAAGACAGCAAAGATTTGCGCGAACCTAAACCCTAACCCCTTACAAATTTTATGACGTCTACAGCACCTCTATGCGATAGTCTCCTACTCAAACACATTCAAGAAGGAAGCATGCTGGCGGCTGAGCCGTATGATCAAACAATAATCACCCCAAAACCCTATCCCTACTATTATGGTTATGATTGTTTTTAGCATGTGCATTCTCATTCTAATCACTGTTATAACTATTGTTATAAAATATTACATTATTACTACTATTCTTATTGTGAGGGCCCTCGTGTTTTGCATCGCTCCTCGCGGATCCTGTCATTGGCTGCGGTGGTGTCAGCATATTTGCCTTGGTATAGGCTTTCGGATTTAGGGATTAAGGGATTAGGGATTAGGGTTTAGTTTAGGGTTTAGGGTTTAGGGATTAGGGGTTTAGGGATTAGGGGATTAGGGATTAGGGATTAGGGGTTTAGGATTAGGGTTTAGTTTAGGGTTTAGGGATTGCACAGTTTAGGGTCGAAGGAGTCTAGGGTGTATGGTTGAGGGTGTTTAGGGCTTGGCACATCAACTCCTGCTGCCTCGCAAACACTGAGAACTGCAGCATGCCAACGTACTAGCTTCCGGATCGTGCCATTGACAGCACACTGGGTCCCCGGCTGTAGAAAGGGCTGAAGTGGTCAATAACAGTATGACCACCCTGGCAACGAAACTCTACATTGCATTTTAAGGTTCGGCAATCGACTCAAATCTTCTGGCTACGGGCGTCAGCTTCACATGACCCAATTCGGCTACCCTCCAGAACTGTCAAAGAGTGCCTCCCAAACGCGGTCCCGTCCCCCTTTCTTCGCGTCCATGGCTCCACCAGCCGACCTCGAGGATGCAGCGTTTAGGCTTTAGGGTACTGTACGGGTTCCGTTTAAGGGATCAAAAAGGGTTACTATAAGGGTACTATAGGGTTAAGGGTTGGGGTTTAGGAGCACTCACGCGATCGGTGTAAGAGCTGAAGGCATTGGCAGAATTTCAGGGAGCGATGATGCATCCAAAGACACCCCAGGGATACGGTTGATGATATAAATCCTGCACTACCCACAATGAGGAATAGACCATAATTCCCATACTCTAGGGTCATTAAGGTAATGCAGGCGATTGATATCATCAACCGTAAGCGGGGGTTGGGAAGAGATTGTGGCTACGAAGGTCCTGCCGGAAATCTCTGCCTTATGGGGTTTAGGGTTTAGGGGTTCAGGGGTTTAGGGGTTTAAGGGTTTCGGGTCCCATCTAAAACCCCGGAGAAAAGGGCAATAAGCTCAGCAGGATGCTTGAGGACACGGTATGAATAAAGAAGGGAATCAGCATAATACCAATCGACCGTCAAGACTACGATACTGACCCTAAACCCTAAAACCTACTCCCTAAATCCTCAACCCTAAACCACAGGAAAGGCATTGCCTCTCAGTCCTAGCGGAATTCTACATGCTAACTCAGATACCTCAGAACTCATACCAAACGAGCCCAAAGCTCAACTCCTCAGCAGATGCCTACGAAATCCGAATATCCGCCAAAAGCCGAACCCATAGTATAGGGGCCCATAGGGGCCCATTATAGTATAATTATCATAAGGAAGCGCCAAAATAGTGTAGGTAGCAATTTAGGCCCCTATAGTACACAACAGACTCCTTAAACCTCCGCCCGCACCCAGCTTGGGGCCCTGGCCACGCGGCTCTCGGCGCTCCCGGGCCAGGCCCTGGGGTCCCTAGGCCCCTCCTTTGACTGGCGCGGGCGTCCACGACGAAGATGGTGTTGTTCACCCTACACTCTAATTATCAGCCCGGTAAACTCTCTAAGCCCAAGTTCCCAAACCCTACGCCCCAGACTATGAAGCTTGAAGGCTTGGGAGTTTAGTATAGGGGCCTTCAGAATTAGAATAGGGTTTTGGGGGCCCATTATTCTATACTTGCAATAAGGCCCCGGAGGTAGTGGGTTTTGTAGCCTGGGTTTAGGGTTCGGGGTTGAGGGTTTGGGGACTTAGGGGCTTCGGAATTTCAGGTGTCACAGAATGTAGGAACCTGATGAAGAAACCCTGGGTCTTTCTTAGGGTTCCTTATATGAATCCTACTATTTGGGGGTTATAGGGCCCAGGGTTTCTTAATCAGGTTCCTACATCAACCTGCCACGACCTGACTGCCGAACACCTTTCCAGCTACATGCACGATGCTGAGCGAGCGAAGCATCTAGGTGGCCCCAAAAGCAGTCGAGACAGCCAGGGCTTTTCAGAAAGATACCTGTCAGGCCTATCAAAAGATCATGCTAGATGGCACAAGATGACGTTAGCAATATACGCAATGTAAGGAAATGCCCTCCGGAACATTCCAACGAGCTTGAGACTGACGTGCAGGCCTCGACGAACTCGGAGGCAGAGGCACTGAGGAAGCTGCAGTTTGCCTTCCGGCGCTCATGCGGTTGGCGGCATGTTGATTGCGCCAGCGAGTGTTCGATGGCAGAAGTGAGGAAGCATCCCGAAACCACGGCAAGTACCATTTCTGAGCTCGGAGCTCCAGATCTGGAGCCGGGTGAACGGGAGAGTGAGATGGAAAGACCAAGAGAGCTACACGGCTCGCGGAAGAGCGGGCGAAGAGTTACTAAGCTTGCTGGTCAATAACGGCAAAGCACTTGCATGCGAACACAACCCATGACCCTCCACAACCTCGGTATACACTATGCCCCAGGTGGGTGGTTGTCAAAATTATGGTCCTCGATTTGGGTACCCTAAATATTAGATGCCGTATTATATTAAGGACCCAAAAAGGACCTTAATTTTGACAACCACCCAGGTGTACCCCTGAATAAACTCTTTGGAAGTTGACTGCAGGTGCCCTGACGGACCCAAAGGCTTCCACTTGACGTGGAGGCCTCAAAAGGTGGCATGAAGGTAATGAGAATAGGGTCTTGGGGCCCGTTATACTATAAATAATAATAAGGAGCCCCCAAAATAGTATTCGTATTTGTTTAGGCCCCTATAGTAGGTAGGTGCCCCACCGACCTTCATCCCACCCTTGGAGACCCCTTGATCCACACCTCACCGGCAACTGCTCGCGCCAGCAGGGTCTTCCCCGTGCCGCTTGGGCCTCATTCGACGATGGCACCGCCACTTCTTGGAAAACAACAGCTGCCTTTTTTTGTGCAAACCCGCCTCAACCCTCAACTAGACCCGAAACTAGCCTGGAACGCTACCAGCCACAAACGTATGCAACCAGGATCGACCAGGCGCGACGGCAAACAAAGTCTCCACGGCCAAGATTGGGAGAGCTGCTGGCGTTTGCTAGCGAACCTGCTGACCAGACCTCTCCAGGTTCCCCCACATACGTATTATTCCTGTTGCTACAAGTATTACTACTTGTTGTTGTTTTCGGCCACAGAACCCAAGTTCAATTAAACAGGCCTCCCGAACCCAGATCAAACCAGAACCCTAAACCCCTGAACCCCCAATCCTAAACCTCAAACCCCTGAACCCCAACATCTTTGTGAGTTCCACCCTACTAACCTGAACCCAAGAGGCATACTAAGGCCCCAGCCGACAAGGAGGGCCCCTCGAGGCATCTTCGCGCCGGCCTTGCGTTTTGGTTTAGGGTTGAGGTTCAGGCTTCAGGGTTGAGGGCTTAGGGTTCAGGGTTTGGGGTTCCGGGTTTGGGGCTGGGCTTTTCGGGTCTAGGAGGGTTTAGGATGAAGGATCCTATCCGCGCGGATTCAGCCTAGGCTTGTTGATTGATGCAGAGGTCGGAACACTCTTGCAGATTGTAGAGGAACATCTTCGAGCTCAGTGGGCAGGGTCTTCCCGTAAAAGGATCCCTTAAAGGGAACCCTTTGGGAATTAGCACTTCGCGCGACCAAAACGAAGGACTGGACCCAGTTGCTTAAGTGAGCTTCACTTCTCATTCCCCCGACCCTAAACCCCCTACCTGTCGGGCGCCTCCTTGAACTTCGCAGGGTGGTTCAGGTATTCCACGATCTCACTGAGCTCAACCTGCTGATTTATGAATAACCAGGGGATAAAGGGCGTCGGTACAGGCAGCATTGGGGAAGTGTGCGCCGCTAGTTCATTAATAGAATGGGACATGTTGTACGTATCATCTCACATTTCATGATTATAGCTCAATCATATAACTGGAGAGTTCTGTGGAGACAAGTTCTCTTCGCTCGCATAGCGCTGGCAGCCTTGCTGCGGCTCACAACGTCCGCAAAGGTCGTTCTTTCTCGGGGCCTGTCATTGGCCGAACG
This sequence comes from Symbiodinium sp. clade A Y106, assembly GCA_003297005.1. Lineage (NCBI taxonomy): Eukaryota > Dinophyceae > Suessiales > Symbiodiniaceae > Symbiodinium > Symbiodinium sp. clade A. Next base: position 21,071 of record BGNK01002435.1, read on the forward strand.
GCGGTGTCTGCAGCGAAGGGCACTTTCGGGAGGACTACAACAACTACTGCGTCTTGCAATACAAAAGAACCGTCTCCCAGTAACACAGGCACGGTCCGCAGACGACTTCTTGTCGGTGTCCACTTGTTTTCTCGTGTGATCAGTGACCTCAGTTGTGCGGCTTACGCGACGTTACTGCGCAGCCAAGCTGTTCTGATGGTGATGGCAAGACGAGCGGTTGCTGGACAGCCGCGGCTAAACCTTTTATCGTCAAACCTACACCCTAAACCCTAAACCCTAAACCCAAAACCCTAAGCCGATGCAATCGATAAGCTTCTGAGGCCTGGACTTTGCAACCTGATACCACACAAATAAGAAGATCAAGGGCAGGAGCAAGGAGAGCGCCTCTTCGGAGGCCGGTGGGACTTGGTTCCTTCTTGGATACCCAGGATGTCACCCTCAAGACAAAAAGTTAAGGGTTTATAGGGTTTTTTTTTGGGGGGGGTTAGGGTTTAGGGCTTAGGAACTTCCTTCTTCTTGTGGCCTCTTGGTTTTCGAATCCCTACCAAAAAGGGCATGTTCAAGTAGAATAGTATTAAAGCCTGATTAAGAAACCCTGGTTTTTATTAGGGCTCTTTCTATGAATCCTAATATTTCAGGGCTATAGGGCCAAAGTTTCATAATGTAAGGGCTCTAATACTCTAATAATTAGAATAGGGTTTTGGGGCCCAGTATACTATAATACTATAATTATATAATTGTAATAAGGAACCCCCAAAATAGTATTGGTAATTATTTAGGCCCCTATAGTAATCAGGTTCTTAATCGGAATCAAAAAACCCAGGGAGTGATATTGGTAAACCTTCAGTGCCTACCCAACTACGCATGCAGAGGGCATGGGCGGACACCTATTTTGGCTGCAAAATTCTGAATACGTTGAAGGGGAAGGAGGAACACCTCCACCATCTCTGAGGCGCTGCCGACCATTGCCAGCTCCATGCGCAGGAAGACGCAGCTCCACATCGCAGAAATCCTCTGGCACACACAACTCCCCAACAACTGGAGCCCTAGGTGTGCGCTCGCCCGAACCCCTGCTTGGAGGGGCGCAGCCGGCCAAATCAAGCAACACACTGGGTCAACGCGACTGCTGCTGTGGGCACTCTGCGGCATGGTGCGACTTGTTGGGGCACACGGCGCACGCGTGCTTGAAACGGCACTGTCGATTAGCACACTTGCCGTCCACCCAGAGCCAGCACTCACGCCATTGCGCGCACGCTTCAGGCGCCCCAAGCCTGCGCTGCCAAGTTGGCGCTTGCCCTCTGTTTTCCGGGGCAGAGGCGGCAGGCCGGACAGCATAGGCGGAGCGGGCACTTGGGCCTTTTCCCTCTCTGCCTTCAAGATCTTTGGCCGCTCAACAAGGACATGGCGAAGCATGTCCCTGTCCACAACGATGTTCGTCAAGGCGTCATCGAGCGTGTGTCCCGAGAAGCACAACTGGAACACCTCTTCGAGCACAAGGCGATCTGCCGCCTCGGCTTCTTGTACTGTGGGGGCCCGAAACATGTCAGAGGGTTTGCGAGCATATAGGGCCATAAATTTCTTTGTGTGGATGTACTGAAGGAAGCACCAGGGCGGGGAGTGTCTCGCGGGTCACAACACAGGAAGTGTAGTCCTTTTCCAGCTTACGCTGCATTTGCTCACGCCCAGCGGCAGTCAACTTAGTTCCTGCCCCTGGAATGGAACCGGCAGGGACCAAAGCCAGTGCATCCGGTGTAACCGTAGCGGATGGCGGCTGCTGCACGGGCATCCCGGATTTCCATAACATACGCAGGCGGGTGAGTGCCCCAATCCTCATCGCTGTGCGCAGTTAGATCTGCATCGCCAAGTTTGTGACGTAGCTTGTTCAGCCAACCCTCAAAGGCTTGCTGATCAACAAAAGCAGCGCGGAACAAGCCCTCCTCGTCATAGCCAAGCCGGATGATCGCGTCAGCAATGGACTCCTGCACCCCGGCTTGCACCATGGTGGTACGCCACGGGGCTGCACTGCTCGCAGGCATGACAAAGAGCGCAAAGCAAGCAAGGAACAGCGCAGAGTGGTTATACGCACACTGACTAGCGAGCCAAAGCACGCGGATGCAAGGCCCAAAGCCCCTGCGAAGGTACTGCTCACAAACAAGAGCCCAAAGCTCAAACAAGATAACGCAGCAGAAAGGCCCAAAGCCCCTGCGAAAGGACAGGCCCCCAAAGGGCTGTGCGCAACAATACAAACAGTCGTTTGACAAGCGCAGCAGAAAGGCCCAAGGCCCTTGCGAAGTGACAGGCCCCCTAAAGGGCAATGCACTAGGACTATTTTATATAAAGCAGAAGTTTGCCATGCCAGCTCCAGGCCACATGCCCAGTCAGGACCCCCGAAGGGCGCGAAATAAGCGCTTGGGCTGCCTCAGCAAGAGCTCCAACAGCCCGAATGGCCACCGGAAACCATGAAAGCAGGGGTTGCACATCCAGTGCTCATATTGCTTTCCAAGCTGTAAACTTGGCCGGCACGCCAGGACCCATGACTCAAGCTCGCTGCACCACACGGACTTATATGCGCAATCGGAAACTGCATTCAGAAGCTAGCTACCTTCCCGGTCAGCCGGATCTGCGAGGGTAGGGGCCACGCTAGCCACACTAGCTTCAGACTCGCTCTCGAACTCCCCGGGCTCAGAATCACTTGCGGGGTCGGCGGCAACTTCGGCATCCACGGACACCGCCTCAGTGTCGGAAGGCAGCTCGCCAGGCTCTGCATCCTCTTCCACTCGCGGAAGCGCGGGCACGCGCGCCTCAAACACTGCGGCATCCACACGGCCGAGGCCTCTGTCCACAGGCACATAGGGGCGCCAACCGTCACGCAGTTTGGCGACCACTGGCAACTGAGTTGAGGATTGATGTCGTCACGAGAATAACGCTTCACACAAGCAGAGACGGTTGCCGATCTGTGATGTCCCTGCGCCTCCCGGAGCACCTCCGGTACTTCCACCTGTGATGACCAGGCCAGGAGCGTGGTCTTTAGCGAGTGCAAGGTGAACCGACTTGCAACGCTGGGCGACAGTCCAGCATACACTACGAGGCAGCGCCGGAACTGTGCCAGCATGCCAGAGTAGCCAAGCGGTTTTCCCTTGCAGTCTCGCAAGCTGCAAACCTCCCTGAAGAAAACCGAGGCCCAACCCTTATTCAAGAGGCCGCAGGAGAGGCAGCCCCAAGGCATCCCTCGCTTGCTTGACTTAGTTCTCCAACACCATCCTGCTAGATGATCGCTACCCAGCACAACAGAAGCCAAGTCCAATCGCTGCATGTCGGACCAGCGTAAGCTCGCCCAGGCCATTACCAACAGTACGGATAAGAGGAGGCAGTCCTCACCGGCCCCATTGACCAACGCCTGCTCAAAGCGAAACAGAACAACCAGAGGAAGCGGCAGCGCCTCCTTCACTCAGCGGAATTCTGCCACGCTGCCAGTTGCTCCACTTGGAACTTGGAAGCCGCAAACTTTAACACTGAAAGTACGCCAAGCGCTGTCTTGCGACGGCGGCGGCCGCGGTCTGTAATGGCGCCCTCTGAAAGGCTGGCCAGGAAGTCCAGCATCTGTGACAGGCTTGGTCGACATGCCGGCCAGGCTGCGCTAGCGCAAAATGAAAGCCAAGCGCGCCAACCAGATAAATGGCGCCGCAAAGTTGCTGGCGCCCTATCTAGAAATAGGGGCCCCAGGTCAATGAACAATTTGCTATCCCTTCGCACAACATCTGCAAAGCCCAACCAGACAGTGGCCAGGCGCTTGCGCTCCTCTGACTCAGCTGCCGCCAGGCTACACGCAGGAAGAATCGCAGAGGGTAGGGGACGCGCAGCGCCACAAAGGCCGGCTGCGCAGAGGACAAAGGCGGGAGCTGACCGATCTTCTACCTCCCGGCGAGGGCGGTCAAGCCCCGCACTTACCTCTGCACGACGCACCTTTGTCGCAGGCCGGGGGAGGTCACCCCCGACCTCCTTTCAAAGTGTAAGGCGCCGACCGCAGCATTTGAGCAACAGGAAGAAAGCAGAGCACAAGGGAGACTCGAAATCGTGATGCCAATCTGACCTGAACAGGGTTCCTGTAGCACACAAGCGTGGGCCTGAAGCAACAAGGCAAACAGCAGAGTACATGCTACGTGGACTAGGGTTGAGGGTTTGCTGTATGCGCTGGCCATTAGTTTAGGCTTCTATGTTACATCCCAGCTACTGCCTACCTTTTCCCCTAATAACCTACCCTTCTAAGGACTCATAAAAGGAAATCAGAATAAGGAACCCAAAAAATGTGGGTTTCTTAGGGTCCAGAACACACTAAAGGCCTCAGCTGCACGAACTTAGCCTCGAAAGATGACATGGAGTGGGCAGACATGTTCAATAATGTAGCGGCCTGAATGATGGGGCTCCTTATTATATTTACAGTACAATATACAAAACCCTACTCTAATTATTACAGTAAGGCCCCTACATTATTGTTCTTCATTCAAGCGTTCAACGAAAGGCAATCCGAAAGACCAACACCGAGATGCATCAAGCACAGCGGAATCTCGGACGTCCAAGATTTTGTTTGAAGGAAGCTGCACAAGGAGCAAGGATGACTTCCACCCGCTCGACCAAACCGGTGGCGTTCTGCAAGCACCATGCCCCAGACTTTGGACCTAAACCCCAAACTTGCCCTGAACCCAAAACCCAAAACCCTAAACCCTAACCCTTAACCCCTGAACCCCTGCCCTAAACCCCCAAACCCCTAAACCCTAAACCCAACCCTACACCGCCACACCCTGGGTCATGGCTCCGAGGAGCCTGGGAGGTGCCCTTTGCTGGTGCCACGAAGCGGAGGGAGACCAGGGCCTGCTTCAAGAGCGCAGGACTTAGAGCTGGGTTATACGTACTCTATACATACTTATCTCTCTCTCTCTATATATATATATATATATATATACCTACATACATACATAGTCTATTATGTAGCATGCTTCCGGCTCAGGATCTACAGGGTCTCTAGGGTCTAGGGCTCCGAGTGCCACGAAAGCACAAGGCCTCAATGTAGGTGCCAAGCCTTACGGCATTTCGGAGTATTCACCCCTCGCTGCCTGTTCTCCATCCTAGAGCAGTCGAAGAAGGAGCCCGTCACCTTCAGCATCCTCCGTAACTTTTAGCAACATCGGCTTAGCGTCTGCCTCATCGGCCACGTCGAAAACCTTCGCCTGCGACTGCGAGGTAAAGGAGCAGTCAAGGGGGGGCGAGCCTTGAAGCCCTCTGCGGGCATTGGCACAGACGGCTAGTGGCGGGACTTGAAGTATGGGAGTGCGTCCTTGGGATCAATTTCGTCTAGGACTAGATAAGGGTCATCAAGGAATCCTTCATCTGGTGAGGCTCCTATGTTTGGTCTTCCGCCTCGGATCCAATGACTTGAAAACCGACGCCTGCACCCCTGGTGCACCCGTGAACATCTAAGCCTCACAGATTCTGTACTCTTCTGCCTCCAGGCCCAGATAGTCCCAAAACTACCCCCGAATGTCGTAAGCCTGAACCGTAGAAGCCATTGAAAATTTAGGCCATGCCTTGACCCCTAAACCCTAAACCCGAACCCTGAACCCTAAACCCCTGACCTTAGACCTTTAGCCACGGCCCATGCGCGCTTCAACCCCAAACTTGGAGCGCTCTCCTCGCTGCCAGGCACGAGCTGAGACAGAAATCGCGAGCCCGCCTGGCCATGTACAGGTAATGTAGCTGCCTTAATAATTGGAAGAGGGTTTGGGGTATGTTATACTATACTTATAACAAGGAAACCCCCAAAAACCCTTTTCTAATTATTAAGGCCTCTACATTACAGGTATCTGCTTGCGCTGTGCGCGAGGAACTGCGAGATTCAGGCTGGAGGCCTTCCCAATAAGAAAGGGCCGTAATACTTAGAATAGGGTTTTGGTGGTGTATTATACTATTATGATAAGGAACCCCGGAATAGTATAGGTGAGTATTAAGGCCTCTATATTGCCCCAAACCCTAAACCCGAAACCCTATACAATCGGCGGCGGCTGCCTGGCTTTCCTTCATCCGCAGTGTCAGGAGGCCGCCCTCGCTGTAGAGCAGCTCCTACAGTCAGGGTTGAGGGTAGGACTCAAGGTTTTGGGTTTTGACATAGATACAGATACCAAAAAACAAATATTATATATATATATATATACACATATATATATGTGTGTGTGTGTGCGTATGGATGAATGGATGGATAGATGCACGGATGCACGGATGCACGGATGCACGGATGCACGCACGCACGCACCCACGCACGCACGCACGCACGCACGCATGCATGCTTGCTTGCACGCATGCATGGATGGATGGATGGATGGATGGATGGATGGCTGCAGGCGGGAGGGAGGGACGGAGGGAGGGAGTGAATGGATGGATGGCTGGATGTGGGTGTGTGCCTACACAGAGGGAGAGAGAGAGTAGAGAGTAGAGAGTAGAGAGAGTAGAGAGAGTAGAGAGAGTAGAGAGAGTAGAGAGAGTAGAGAGAGTAGAGAGAGTAGAGCGAGTAGAGAGAGTAGAGAGAGTAGAGAGAGCAGAGAGAGTAGAGAGAGTAGAGAGAGTAGAGAGAGTAGAGAGAGTCGAGGGAGTAGAGAGAGTAGAGAGAGCAGAGAGCGTAGAGAGCGTAGAGAGAGAGTAGAGAGAGTAGAGAGAAAAAACATCGTCAGTGCTATGGATGTGAGCACAGACACATGTCTGCGTATATGTATGCAACTGTATGAATAGTTTAAAAAGAATATATGACACAAATAGACAAAATAAACCGATATATGTATGACATACACGTATACACATACGCGTACATGTACATGTATGTGTACATGTGCATGTCCATGCACATATCTGTGTATACATATATATATATATATATATATATATACATACATATACACACCCATTGGCCATGTGTACACATGCATACATGCATACATATATACATACATACATGCATGCTGCTTACATGCATACATGCATACATGCATGCATGGTCTATCTATGTAAAACGCCCCTTTGCTCTCTCTCTAGTATTGGATACCTACTAGCACCTTTGGGGCGCTTCTGCGGTCATGCTGGAGGAATGCCCGGAACAGGGCTCAACCATCAAATACTTAAGCAGAGCTTCGCACTGCTTTCGCTTCCCGAACGTGTAATTCTTCTGAGTTTTCAGGATTGTTGGCGCGCGTATATTTCCTACGGCTATACTACCTTACAGCTTTTGGACATTGCTCCACACCCCACCACCGGGCCTGAACTTTCCTCTGTCTCAAGAGCTGAAGCGCAGCAGACAGCGCAATGTGCACCTCGGCGCAACGATGGTCAAACAAGAGTCTGCGTCAGAGACTTTGAGTGTTTTGCCGGGAAGTCGGCACTTGGACATTCGGCACGTCAACACTGCAACTTCAAGGATCTTGACAGAAAATGCTAAACAAAGGCGAAAGTCCGAAACCCTGAACCATGCTTCGTTCAAACCTATCCACACTGGCTCCTCTGAGCTCTTTTTGAACGACTTGCCTGCATGGCTCTCGCACAGAGGAGACCACGCGCGCTGCGGGCATCTCTGGATCTTTCAAAACGTTCTGCAGTGGTTCATGAGCTTCGGGCACAGAGGGGAAAAGCATGCAGCTAACCCCCGAACGAAAGACACTGTAGCCTACTGCAGCCTACATAAAATGAATCAGAACTCGTTGACGAAGATGGTATCGCCTTTAGCCGGAAAGCTTGAAAGCGAGTTCGAAGAGGGCAACCAGCCCGACGCGTAGCCGAGCATCTGTGAAGGATTCTCCGGATTCACATAGATCCCCGCGCCAGCGGCGAAGGTACAACCGTGGCAGGTGGCCTCAGGAATATGCTCAAACCAGGAGTCAACCCAACCCTAAACCCCAGACCCTCAAACCCTAAACCACCACCTTTTAACGTGCTTCTTCCATCACAGCCCCTCCTTGTTTCGATTTTGGAGCCCGGAAGTTGCCCTGGCTCTGTGGGGCGGTAGAATCCGTGTTGAGGGCTTTAGGGCCTTATCGCTTCGGTGACCCAGCCTTCTTGGAGGATACCATGGTGATCGTAGCCCTGCCCTCAGAAGGCTGCACAGTAAAGAGATCGAAGTAGTCAGAGCCCATGATCATGGAAGAGAGCGCAGTGCACACGATGAAAATCTGCCCATCGCTTTGGAGGAGAATGTTCATGTTCTGGTAGGATTTGTAGCCACCAGCCACGCCTGCATCCTTCAGAAGCTCGTACTTGCTCCAAGATGCTATGAGGCTGAAGGATCCATCATCCCCCTCCAAGTAGATATCGATATTGTTGTTGTCACCATCACCCACCATTACTAACCACTTACCGTTTTCCTGACGTCCAATTCCGACAGCCCCAGCAGTCTTGCCGGGCCTGTCAATCACAGTAGGTAGCTTGACTGGGTTCATTGGATCAGACACGTCGAAGAAGAATACCTGCGATCGTTTGCTGCAGCCTCCGAACACTCTCTGCATGGGTGAGCACTGCGCTTCGGCCCCAATTGCCAGCAAATCCCCACTGATCTGAAGGCCACCAGCATGGGTCAGGGTCGAGTCCACGATCACCCGCTTCACAACCTCGGGCATTGGCCCCAAAGGCATAGGCCCCTCTCTGCCTAATACCGTACTTGTACTTGTTGGTTTCGAAACACAGTTTCTGGTACCGTCTTGCATATCTCCAACGACTGTCAAAACGTTTTCGGTTTTCGGGTTTAGGTGACAGTAGCTCCTAAACTCTAAACCGGAAACCCGAAAGCCCTAAAAGGCTAATTCCCCAAAACCCAAACACCCCAACCCCCAAACAAAAAGCCCTAAACCCGAGCGACTGCTTAAGACCCGCACCTGCCCGCTCAGCGGGCCAAGGGGGCCTGAGCCAGTACCCTGCAAAACGGCAATGAAGAGGTCCCCCGCGTCGCTTTCCGCTCCTCCCCGTCCAAGAGCTCCCCCAAATTCCACGTAGGCTTGGTTAAGCAATATTCCCTACATCAGCATAAGGCAGCTACATGTTTCAAAAGATTCTTCATTGATTGAGGTTAAGGGATCTTCCAGGTGTAGTCCTCTCTGTAGAGCGGCTCAGAAGCCGATGTGGGTTAGTCTCAGTCCCACGCGACGCTCGGTGCACCGATACGTAGCTAGGATTAAGGGGTATTCGGGTCTCTGGGTCGTCCGTTACATGACGAAGAAAACAAGAATGGCAGATAATGATGGCAAAAGTACCCATGATGGTGACATATAACGGTGACTTGCGTAATATGAATGATCGCGACTTTACGTGATTTACGTGCTTTAAAAACCTTCGGGAAAGCTTTGGCAGAAGGCTTTAGGTGATGGCTCTGGGCCTTTCTCAGGCTCCTGAGAAGACAAGGTAGTTGCCCTTGAATCGCTGGATCGATTCGATGTGCTCAGCATACGGAGGCATGTAGTTCTTATAGTGGTCCACAGGCCACGCACTGCAGGGTTTCGGATTCGAGGGACGGGTTTCAGGCTTAGGGCGAGTTAGGGGCTGAGGAATCACGGAGAAATGCACCTGCCTTCCCTTGTTGACCTTGATCACCTGACCATTTTGCCCCATGGCCGCGAAGGAGGCCCTGACGTCGGGAACCGGGGGGCTCCCGGCAGTCGGCAGCGCTCGGCTACGGTTGGTGGCGACAGCTTGCAGCGCGCGATGCCTTCGATGTTGATCTGTCTGAACGAGGGCCGTAAAGCCCAAGGAGTCGTCCTCCAGGAAGGCGAGCTCTCCGCTTGATGCCACAGAGACTGCTACCAAAGAAAGTAAGAGAAGCGGCCATGAGATTCCAGCCGCCATGTTGGTCACAGCACAGGTTTCAGTACGTCTTTGAGCCGGTGGTGGCAGGGTTGCTGCAAAACTGCAGTAGGTATAGCCGACTGGAAGTAGTCGTAGTCATGGTTACGGCATGGACACAGCAGTGGAGCAATCACGGCATTGCTAGTACATGTTACATGGCCAGCACCGTACTTGCAGAACGCATACCGATTAAAGTAGTCCCGAAAAGCCTTAAGCCTTACGCTGCTACTGCTATCGCCGAAGCCAATGCCACCCTGCTGCTAGCACTACCGCCACTGTTGTAGTAACTGCTGTGGCTGCTGCTGCTGCTGCTGCTGCTGCTACTACTACTACTACTACTACTTCAACCCCAAGCCCTGAACTCTCAACCTGATAGACCCAGGCCTCGAAGGAAAAAGTTGAGCCCTACATCGTAGCCCTATGCCCCCAACCCGTCTAGTAACCTTCCCAGAAATCCTTATACGAGCCCTAAACTCTAAACCCCAAACCCTAAACCCTGCACCCTAAACCCCTAAACCCTAAGCCCTAAACCCCTCAACCCCTAAACCCTGAAGCTGTGAGCTGCTGGAAACTTCCGGGCCCCGGGCTGGTGGAGGCTGGGACTTCGCTGCAAGGCGTCGCGCCTTCGACGATTCGTGAGATTCAGGTCTTGGCACTCTAGGCTGTATGGTGGCTTTATGGTGGATTTAATACTACAGCTAAAATCGAAATAATGATGATGGTGGATTTAATACGAAAACTAAAAATCGAAATAATGATGTTAACAATAACAGTAGAATTACAATAGTAATACTCATGATACGAATAGTCATGATAATCATAGTAGTAATAGTAGTAGTAATACTAATGCTAAAAATAACAGCAATGATATCGGCAATGGAACAAAAAAGCGCAAAATAGTAGCTTTAACAATAATGACAAAGAACCATACTAAAACTGGTACTAACCATAACAATACTGATAACGATACTGCTACAGTAATTAGTAACAATACTAGTACTAATAAAAGAAACTCTAATAAGAATACTGATAATGCACAGAAAAGTAACAAAATGAAAATACGAATAACAAAAGTAACAAGAATCGCATTGCTAGTAGGTACAGTAATAAAGACTCATGTTGAATATTCACGTCAATCAATAGGACGAAGCTCTGAACCATCCCGTCTTGGGCAGCTCTATCCGCGAGCTGAGGCCACAACCACCAGCAGCACTGCGCCGATCACCACGCCCGCACCACCCAATAACTGCAGCAATTCCAAAAACAGAGTGATAAAAGAGGCTATTCATGACAGGAAGACGCCACGGTGCTCTGTGATCCATCGAACATCAGGCACAACCCATGCTGCCGGACCGAATAGGCCCTGCAAACACTCCAGCACCTGCCGCTCCCAATCCCCTCGCAGCATTCGAGTCAGGTGTACCGCAATACCGTTGAGCCTGGGGTCAGGGCCTGCTCAACACAGCAAGTGTCATGCTCGAAGCCGCTAAGAAGGAGATGATCTTTTGATGCTAGGCAGCATTAGCAGCCGCAGCAGCAGGGAGAGAACGACGTTGCCGTCTTTCGTATTGCATCTCGCGAAAGGAAACTGGGAACCCCAGGTGCATGCACCTGGCCGTCGAAAGTTGCATCTGCGAGCAGATCCCTAAACCCTAAACCCTAATCACAATCAGAGATCATGGGTTGGATCACAAGGACGGGGTTACTGCTTCCACCAGCCTTGAGCTGAGAGTTCCGAGCATCGCTGTCCTGCGATGAAGAAGCAATCTTGTATTTAGGGTTCTTTTTTTGAACCCTCGTATTTAGGGATTTTTATGGTTTAGGCCGTAGGCTTCAGGATGTTCGGGCTTAGTTGCTGTGAGGAAACAGACGCAGGTATGATACAAGACTGGACCATCTGCCACCCGGGAGAAGAGTGCCTACTTGGATGCTGGAAATTAGTAAGTATGGTTATCAGCACCTTCATTGGGGTTGTAAGTAATCATAAGTACAGTTATCCTGATCATAGCCGTAGTTACTAAGTCCCATGATCCTTTCAGTACTAGTCCCGGAAACCAAGGGGAGTGCAGTCGAACGAAATTCCTGCTAGAGGGATTAGGGTTCAGGGTTTACGAGTAGGGTTGCGAGCTTTCGGGTGTAGGGTATAGGGTTTAGGGTTTAAGGCTTAGGGTTGGAGGTTCAGAGTTTAGAGAAGGATTTGGCCGTATGTAGATGTGCAAGGTGTCAGTGGCCCAAGCCCTGCAGCATTCGGCACACACTTTGACTCATATCATGTTCGATTGCTACCTGTGTATATGATACAAGCACTGCTCGGTAGCATTGCTGTGACGGCTATCCGAGCACCGTTATCCAGCATAAGATCATCGACCATGACCACATTGCGCTGACTGGTCTTGCAGTCTCCCAGTGCCGCCATTATTCCTCTGCCTTTATGATGGTCGGTGCCGCCGATGTCGTTGTCGTCACCGCTGTGCTTGGCACAAGTGCTGTGGCAGTTGCTTTGCTTAGCAGAGCAGTTGGTCAACACCTTTGGTTTCTATCACTGTTTCCCACCGAGCGGCGAGCAGCCTTCTGAGCGCCCCTAGAAGCACCAGTACCTGTCAGAGTAGTCGTGGGTCGTCCTCGACGAGGAGCAAGCTCCAGAAACAGTAGTCGCGGTCGTGGCGAAAGTTATGCCGACTCAACCCTGAACCCAATATAAGGGCCTTAATAATTAGAATAGGGTTTTGGAATAGTATTGGTCATTATTTAGGCCCCCAAAATTACCCTACACCCTAAACCCTTCCGGTCCCTTCGCCATCGGCGCTCCACAGCTTCTAGCAGCCCATTCCACATCGTTTCTAAGTCTTCTGGGGACTCGGATATGAACACGGTACTTCTGGTGGTGGTTGCGCTAGGTTCTGCTATTCCCTTCGTGCTGCCGTCTGCAGCTGCGGCTAGCTGGGAAAGTTGCAATCCGAGGTGCTGTGGCTGCAAGAGGTTTGGTTAAACCTATGGTCATTTGCTTGAAGTCTACTCAATGTGTTTTCGAGACGATGTTGTTATGCCACTGAAACCTGAGTGGTTCTGAAAGCACACAGCCCTGCTGTCGAGGATGTGGTCGGGAAACAATACCTTCCTCTGGCCCGAAGCTGCGGAACAGGACGAGCTTCTCTTGAGAGCAACATCAGGAGTTGCAAGCGAAAGAAATTCGGCAACAGATCAGCATCAGTGCAGAAACACGGAGGTTGAAATCTGGACGACCCACAGAACATCAATACCTCAACGATCTCACATTGCCTGCAAGCGCTACGAAACGAATCGAATCGATATGGTTCTACGAATCTTGTGACTGCACATGTCCGTCTTCACAGGCGTCCACACAGTTTCACCCGGAGGACGTGGATTTCAGTTGCAAAGGGCCATTTCTCCTCTGTGTGATGCAGGATCTTATCCGGTTTCTGCGCGACGAAAGAAATTGCTCGCCTTCTCAGACGCAGGCAGAAGACCAAACCATTGCCGCTTGGAGTGCCTAGAGGCCTCGAGGCCCCGAGATCGGAAAAGAATCGGCTTTTGCCGCTTCACAGCTCCAAGCTCCTTCCCAGCAGCCGAATCGGAGCTGCGCAGATGAAAACAGAGCTCTGCGCAGCGATCCCACGTCGCGATCACTTCTTCGAAGCGATCGCATTCGCTGCTTTTGCAGCATGAAGGGTCACTGCAAGCTCTCAGCCAGGGTTCTTGGCATCTTACCCACATGCCAGGCAATGCAACGTTCCGAGGCACAGTTCTGGGGGCTGGTCAATAGCACAATCACAAGGGGATGAGGCACTTCCACTCTATACTCTATACGATACATAACATATCTACACTGCTTCAGGTACACTATAACAAGGTATGATGCTGCACTTTCCTGGTTAGCAGAACTTTCAGACAGTCGTCTGGCTTCTTTTGTTCCATAAGCCAGTCCAATAGGAATCCCTTCCATACGATTCGCCAAGGATGGATGGACTGAGGACAACAGATTTTGAACTTATGGATGCAGTCCTGCAACTTCCTGAATGATCATGTCAACCTCTCTGGGTTGCGGTCAACTGGTCAACTACGTACAGATTAAGGGTTACACGTTCTTGACTCCAAGATCTACCTTTCGCATCAGCTGAGATGATTCTCTGAGTACGTTGAGCACACCGAGCTCACACTGCCCGAACAACCTGCACCATCTCAAAGCTTCAAGCTGCATTCCTCTACTTCGTTCCTTGTGGGGCTAAAGCCTTTGGGGAGCAATGCCTGGCGGATCTGTCTAGAACACGGCCGGAGACGGTTAAACAGAGGTTCTGGTTCCTGCTGCAAACGAAGGCTTTGATAGCCAAGCTTGCGAGCAACTTGAGAACCACAAGGAAAACAATTTCAAGCTTCTAAATCTGCCCTCAGATCTCAACCAAATCCTCGTCCTCCACGGATTCCACGGGCGACGGTGCAGCTTTCTCTTCGGGAGTGCCTTCAGGGATCCTCAGCTGCTGAAAAAGTCAGGCCGTTTAGAGATTTAGAACCGACGGGTTTTGGGCCCAAAGCCTCTGGATGCCTGGTCGAAGCTGCAAGCACTTTGCAACATCAAGCCCTCTTCATGTTTGGAGGCCCTTACCCTAACCAAAAGCGCCCTAAACACTCTAAACCCATAACCCTCACTCAGAAAACAAAAAACAAGACCACTGTCAGGCCGCTCCCAGTCGCACACCTGCACCATGTAGCCTGCCACAGAAGGGATGTTCCGGGTTTAGGGTTTAGGGGTCTAGGAGTTTAGGAGTTGAGACCACTCCTCTGAGCCCTACACCCTTCGAGCATCTTGAGACTGAGATGATCAGATCCCCTGAAAAGGATCCAGGGCTTCCTCCTAAACCCTAAACCCTAAACCCTGAGCCAGGGCTTCTTATTCCTCACCCCCGCACCTTGAAAGCCTCTCGACTTACTCCGATATTTCAGCTATGTGACCAAGAACCACCGGGAGCCACCGGACAAAGGTTCTCTTAGAGTTAGGGTTTAGGGTTCAGGGTTTAGGGTTTAGGGTTTAGGGCTTGAGGTTTAGGGGCTCTCTTGAGCCTCTAGACCAAGTCCAAATTGCAAGCTTCAGGGTTGTACGGTGGCAAGATTCCACCCAAAAAAGCCGCCTGCAACTGAGTGCATGCTCAGGACGAAGCTGAAGGTCTGCAGCAGCCTCGATCGGAGAATGACGACATATCAAGGGTTGCTGAGAAAATCTGCTCTTTTACATGGTGGGAGTGCTCAGCAAGAAGGGAGGCGAGGATCGGTCTACGCGGATGACAGTATGAACGGGCCGTGCAACGGACCTGACAAGGTCCAATCCATGATACATCGTGGGTCTTTTTCTGCAGGCTTCCCAAAAAAAAGAGTGCCAGCTCCGACGGCCCTCAGTCAGTTCAGGCTGAGGCACGGTTTCGGAAGTCTCTTCTTAAGATTTGCTTCACCCAGAGCACCGCATGTCCGTGGTCCTTGTATGTTAGAGGATTTTGGTGTGCTCCGGACTCATTGCAGACATCTGTCATAACCCTGAGCCGTCCTGTAGTTCTTCATGAGTTCGTCGACAAGCCTATTCGCTTCTGGATTGCCCCATGACTGCATGCATAAACCCAAAGCCTGAAACCCAAAGCAGCCGGTCCCAAGCACGGGGAAGGGTGCTCCGGGGGGTACCCTAAACCGAACAAGTTGGACCCAGGAGCATCTGAGAGGCCGAGACTGATAGGAGGATCGACCAACCGGTGAGCACGGCAGCAACCAGACCTTCGGACCGCTTCTCCTCCTTAGCCCGGCTGTGCAAAATGAGCATTTTCGAGACATCAGGACTCGGCTTCATGTCCTTCTCGGGCCATCAAAACATTGAGGATTTTGCTCGATACTTTCTCTGTCAGCGTTTAGTAAATATTCACAAGGACATTTGCTGGGCTTCTGCTGGCGGCAAAGTGGCCAGGAAGAACTCCAGGAGGTCTTGCCGCATAATTCCTCTTGCGATGCTGGCATGGATCGCCTTCCATCATCCCAGCGTCAGAGGATACGAGGTTTACGGTTGCTCTGGTGAACCGGCTAGTGCTGGCTTGCTGAAGGCTGGTCACGGTGTGGGAGCGTCCACCCCAAGACGCGGCTTAGGCTGAATGGGAAGCCTGCCGACCGGATCTAGAGATACAAATTTCGGAAGTTACCTTGCATTCGCCTCTGGGCCCTTGCGCTTGACTGCGTGCTCAACCGCCGTGTATTCATTGCTTGTACATGGAGGCTGTTCTTGGAAAACCTGTGTACGAGAAAGTAGCCTGAAGACAATAAAAGAACATACTCACCTGAGATCTTGTCATCAATGCAATGATATAACGGCTTGCGTGCAAGATGCATGCGCGCCGTGCCGGAATGCCCCGGAACAGCCACCTCTATACCGTCTATACTCTATACCGCTGACGAATGTCAAGCGCCCAACAAAGCAGTCAATGTCAACATGCATACCTACGTGTAAACATCCCTATGATTCGAAGATGGCTGACGACTGCAAGGATTGCTCGGTAGCCTTTTGGAGGTTCCATGGCCGAAGAATGCGCATCTGATTCAGAATACTTCGTGCCACCACGAAAGCCATGATGCCAGCAAACCCGGTGCTTCCCTCAGAGAAGAATGCAACGACTGTGTTGATGTCAAGGGCCATGTCCAGCAACATCAACGCAACTCTGGGATAAATGCCGACGTCCTGCCAAGGCCACCCCCAGCCTACCACCGGCTTGATCTTCGGGTTCACTTCGTGAAATTCCCCAACTTCCTTTTGAAGGAGTGCCTGAACTGCGAGTTGAATCTCACGTGCCTGCCTCGTGATGCTTTGGCCCAAGTCTCCACAGCAAATTGTTGCCGTTCGAGCATGACGCGTTCCAAAGCTGTGCAGAATTGCCACAAGCAGACAAAAGCCATACAGCCACGGACCATAGTCGGCTAAACCATTCAGCACCTCAAAGATCTCGTGGGCCATCATGGATGGTGCCCAGGGGATGTCGTCCTGCAAGTTGCTCTCCCGCCAGAGCGTCAAGGGCTTTTGCGCAAACCAAGTTGCAAAGTCCGGGCCAGCCAGCCAAGATAGCCAATAGGAGGCATCTATTGGACGGACCATGAGGTCATTCTCACTTCCGGCTATTTTGAACCAACGTCCCAACTGATAATCAAGCATAAGACGGTTCAGAATCTGAAGGACTATCACCCGCAGGAGGGCAAACACATAGCTCGCAAGATTGTTTGTGGTGAGGATCAGAACTGGGTTGCGGAGCACCACCATTGTGCCATAGGCAAAGATGCCGGGGACGACATAAAGCACCGCTATGAGTGGATACCATGATGCCCAATAAAATAACATAGGGCGCAAGCCAACAAGTAGCATGAACCAGTAGACCTCGACTAGACGCCAGAATTTGCGAAGCCCCACATTGGCCCCGAAAGCCTTGCACGCCAATGTGCTGGCACCTTGCTGAAACGGACTGCACTCAGCTTCGCCAGCTGGCTGCCAGAGCTTGGCATACAAATGCTCCAGGCCTAGGGCTGCAATACTCTACAGTCTTTCCATAGATATGAGTATAGTATCATTATGGTAGCATGTACTCAAATAGTGTACTTCTTCATAATAACTACACTAGAAGGTAGTAGAACAGACTGCAGCTCCAGGCCTACGGTTGCAACAGCAGCAACGAGGGCAGCGCTTAGAGCTATCCAAGTGCCCCAGTCTTCCACAATCGTCTCGGACAGCTCAGATTCCACGCGCTCCTGCCAAAACTGAATAGCCTCCTCATCCTTCAGGTGGCTTGCGAGTGGTGTCCCAAAAGGTTGAAGCCGAAGGTCACCACCGCATTGCAGCCAAAGCTCCAGGTCCTGCTTCGAAAGCAGGTCCAAGTGCTTACATTCCAGGCTCAAGGCTACCTCCTTCCAAGGCTGCAGCATGGTGCCGTTGCAGCCCACCGAAATAACAACGCCGCATGCTGCGTAGTTCATGAGCGTCTGGCCATTCATGTCTTTGATAAACAACCCTTCAGGCCAATGTCCGAGCAAAAGCTGGAGAATGTGAAAATGTCCAGTATCCGCCGCAACATGCAAAGCTGTTTTCCCAAACCTGCCAGTCCGAACTCACAACTGAAAGAAGGGCTGTTCGTGCACAATCTTCCAATAGCATGTTTAAGAAGTCTTATCAATGACGACCCAGGTACACGTCGACAACCGGAAGTGTTTCTGGCGACACCTCCAAGAGCAATTTCGTGTTTTCGAACAAGCCGAAGTTAGCTGTAGCGATCCTGGGCTGTGTATGGTGTAGGGTTTAAGGCTACTTTGCAAGGGGAGCACGACCCCCAAAAGTTGCCGCTGACTTCTGACGGGACTGCACGGGGTAACAGCGAGTACTTGCGAAACTGCGAGAACAGTCCCCTGCTGAATCCTCGGTGCAATGATGAGAGATCATGAAAAATCTACGGAGTGAATGTACGGGAAGTGATCTTGGTTCTCTGAACCTTGTAGATTCACCTCTTGCTAATGCTGCTGAGATGCAAAGGTGTGGCGCCAAAAGTCACATCCGTTGCAAAAGCTCCTGCAAAAATTCACTGAAACTCGTCATATACTTAAAACCTGACACGCTACGGTGCCCCCATCCCTACATGCTCCTTTCTTGAGCAGGTATAGTCACTAGAGATTTTCTCCGGCCCCTCTACGTCACCACAGGCTCCCGTCTTGGTTGTCACAGCGATACTATTGCCTATCACGTGTACGTGTTTTGCTACTTGGTTGTTTGAACTGATATCCGTTCATCTGGTTACCTAACGAGTCCAACACAACTAGGCTCAGTTGTATTCTGCTATACTACAGTATACTGGATGAGGTGAAGATTAAATTGGATGGGATTGGATTAACCTGCATGAGATTAAACTGGATCAGATTAGGTTCGAATAGGTTAGATGTACAGATGTACACAATATGATATTACATGGTACCATGAAGTGTCATATTAAGTAATATTGCATGTTCGGCGTGCGGGCTGGGTGTTGACTTGCGAGCTTCTCAACGGTCCCTTGATTCCAAACTATACCCCTTGGCACAGAGTGAATCTCGCGCTGTGTTGACTCCAGGTGCACTCAGATCTGAGTTTTGTGCAACGGGATAGCTTGGCACTTGTTCGGGTCAAGCACCGCGAATGAATGGCTTTCGAGTGCCGGTAGGCTTGAAGAACACGCATTGCGCCGAAAGGTATTGCCTTACATTTGAAGGCTTCCCCTGTCAGTCTTTTCCATGCTGAGTCACCATCGCCTTTGACATCCTCGATGTTGAGGTTGTGAGTTACGCAATTCAGAGCATAGAGTCAATATTGCGCAGGTAGCCCGGCATGCAGCAGGGATGTAGCCGGCGTTGATCACCACTTGGTTCGGGCGCCCGGAAAGAGAATTGTTCTTCGGCAAACCAGGTAGTGCAGGTAGTGAGTGGTCCTCATCATTGTATGCCGACTTGACTAACCTTCTCCCAATGAGCTTCTCTAACGCATAGACAACTTGATCTGTATACCTGGACTCCGTGGGAATCGCGGCGATTGCCCACGCGGCCAGATCCCGGACGACCAGAATTTTTCACACCAGACCAAGGCCCCTGTCGGCTGCGCATGTCGGCTGCCTGCGCATGTCCAAGAAGTCGAAGGTAATGAGACACCCCCACACTTTTAGTTTTAGTTCTCTCCAGAATCCACCTCGCCCCGTTCAATAGTGCTTCATCTTTGCTCGAACACAAGCTTTGCAACAAGGATTGCGGTTTTGGCGCGTACATAGATGTGCCAGAGCGTTCGCTTCAGCCTAGAGAGTACCCACTTTCTCTCGATGGAGCGGTACTTCCTCACCGTCCACATCTACTTCATGTCCGCAACCGAACTCTGGCATCTCTCCGATTCCTCCTAAAATACTTTCGGGCCTTTCGGGCGGATCAGGAGGCCTGCCCGCTTCAGCTTCAAGAACTAGATACTTCATCTGGTTCGTCATCGGTAGGCGCGTCCTCACGTCGTCGGCGGTGTGCACAGAGAGCTGGGTCTGCGAGTACAGACTCATGATCATGGCCGATTGCCCCGGCTTCCGCATCGTCATATGCCACGGACTTCTTACTGCCTACCCTAGTGGCCCCAGTACATGGGTCGTCGCCCTTGACAAAGCGCTAGATGCGGTTGCCCTTTGGATCGACCATGCACAGCTCACGTTGAGGAGGCCAGACGAAAGCGTTGTCCCTGGTTCATGCATCTCTTGCCCATGGATAGGACGGAAGGTGTACCGTCAAGCGTGTGCCATCAACCGGTTGCTTGAAGGATTCCGCCTGGAACATTGCAATCATGTCGGACTCCGTAACTCCGCTAGCGGTCTGGGGTTACAGCTTGGCCGCCTTTGGTTGGGATATGAGTTCATGACCACGCCACCGTAGCCATGTTGAACTTTATCTTGGGTCGAATCCAGGTAGGTTGGACCATGCACCTCTTCGGATCGCTTTCGAGAGCTTTCTGGCTTTCGTCCTTCGATTGTTTTCTCTCACTGAAGTCGTCAGCATCTTCGTCGAAGACGAACTCCGTGATTAAGTTGACCATGTCCCTCGCAAGCTGAACATTCCTCTTGCCCGATTGTGCTGCATTGGATCGTACTGTATTGTCTTGTCAACTAGACTGAGGCATGTCACTGCGGCATATTAGTATACACATATGTGCATGTATGCATGCGTGTATATGTAGCTCTCTATCTCTATACATACATACATACATACATACGTACGTACATACATACATACATTTCATGTTCCTAGGTCGTACTATGACAGTGTATTGTGTTGTATTATGCCATAGCATATCATGTTGTCTCAGGTTGTATTCGGTTCTGCACTATTAACTTGTATTATAGTATGTTGTATTTAGCTGTATTGTAGCGTGCTGTATGTTAATTGCAAGTTCATGTGCCATATGCATATACCTTCTATGTAAGGTGTAGGGTGTATGCTGTCACTGGAGTATTCCTATGCCCAACTGGCTCCTTCCGGCCATTCTTCGAGCAGGAGTCGGAGGACGATCGTGTTGTTCGGAACGACGGCAGCATCGATCACAAAAGTTGTTCCAAACTCCTGAGCTTTAGGGTTCAGGATTTAGGGTTCAGGGTTAGGTCCATACTCATGAGGGGGGGAGAGACAGGAAGGATTTGGCTACTGAGGGTACGGTCTGGTCGAGCTGAGTACATTTGACAAGACATCCGGGACATCCCACTCCATAGCTCTTTTCATGATCTGTCTTCACGAAGAGCGGTCACCGCAACGACGACTACTACCCTGTGGCTATGACCTATATACTTTACTATACATACATGCAGAGCTTTGCCCAAGAAGTGCACAGCGGCTGGGTTGATCCAGGTGCGGATGTCTACCTGCTCAGACTCCAGCAGCTCTTGGACGGCTGTTGCATTGCGGGTAAGAATGGCCTGCAAAGGCGCAGGCTCGAGACGTGCCCTTTAGGGCAGAGGGCTTAAGGCGGCACTCTGGGGGGGCACGTTTGAGCATCCTCTACGCAGATACCGACTCTCCCGGCTCCCTTCATGAGTTGGCAGTGAAATCCCCGAACATACGACTGATTGCCGTGATTATGCAAGGGTAAGGAGAATGTCAACTCACAGTAAGACAGCAATGAACTTTTGTTTGAAACCCAGACAAGGAAAACCGGGTTGCCATGCCCTTCTGTTCGATTCGCCCTAAAATTGTGCAGCTTAGTACAGGGGCCGAATAATAATAATGATAAATGATAATAATAATAATAATAATAATAATAATAATACTAATACGGTTCCTTATGTATAATAGTACAATATACCCCCAAAACATATTTGGAGGCCCCTAGATTGTAGGACCCTTATAGATCCCTTATAGTAACCCTTATATAGACCCCTTCAAAGGAACCCGATTCTTGAGCCCCTGCCCTGAACCCTCAGAGTGCCCAACGAAGGGATGTGAGGCGCCGAGGCTTACTATAGGCTTCCCTTAAGGGGCCTATAAGGGTTGCTATAAGGGATCTATAAGGGTACTATAATATAGGGGCCTAAATAATTACCTATGCCATTTTGGGGGTTCCGTATTATAATTATAGTATAATGGGCCCCAAAACCCTGGGCCTGCTGCATCTCTTCGTTGGATGCCGCTGCAATGGCAAAGGCAACAGCCAAGAGCCATAGCCGGGCCATGTCGCGCAAGTACATGGGCAGTTCAGAGGTGGAGACCTGCAAGTCCTCGCCAAGGGCAGCTTGAAGCCTTATGCTGCGCAAGCCCAAGCATCAACATGGCAGTTCTCTCAGTGCTGCAGACGGTAGGCATGGCCGATGGAGATGATAAGACCCCTAGTCTGCTCAGACGCACTACGCTGCAATGAACCTATGCAACCAAGCCTGCTGCACTCGGGCAAAGCATACCTTGGAACTATACTGCACTGTACAATACTCTACTATTCGAAGCTCTGCTAGGTACTTACTAGCCACTACTAGTCCATACTTCTGCAAGACTATATCATACT
The DNA here is from genome assembly GCA_003297005.1 of Symbiodinium sp. clade A Y106. Lineage (NCBI taxonomy): Eukaryota > Dinophyceae > Suessiales > Symbiodiniaceae > Symbiodinium > Symbiodinium sp. clade A. The sequence goes on from BGNK01002435.1 coordinate 43,500, forward strand.
CACGTAGATTGCAAGATTCGCAAACCCTGCCAATACTTGCTACCACTCATCTTGCTCAGTGGCATGGCAAGAGCTTTTTGCTTTTCGATGCTCGCTCGCGCGCATTGCCCTTCCCGCGCCAAAGGTCCCAGCCTCTTTGGCCCTCGACTAATGTAGGAACCTTATTAAGAAACCATAAGGGTTTTGGGGGGTTTGATGTAGTAACCTGATTAAGAAACCTTGGGGGCCTTTATTAGGGTTCCTTGTATGAATCCTACTATTTTGGGGTTATAGGCCCAGGGTTTCTTAATCAGGTTCCTACATTATAACAACGATGAACCGAAAACCCTCAAGAGTCTGGGTTTAGGCCGGATTCAGACGAGCCTCCCTGGCAGAGTTGTACATCCTCAAAAGCTTGCCTCACGACGCCCGAAACATGCTGTTGACGAGTGGAACCCGAAAAGGAACCCTAAACCCCTAAACCCTAAACACTAAACCCCTCAACCCTAAACCCTAAACTATAAGGCAGCTCAGCCAAGGAGGCTGTCTCTCCTGGAGCTCAAAGGAATGACCCATAGTTGGAGTGACAACGGTGCTTCCTTTTAACGTTGCCGTTCATCTTCTGGTGTCCTTGCGCTACTATCAGCAGAACGTGTACCAGCCCAAGGATGAGAAGGACAGCGGGAAGAGGGAGCAGCGGCAGAAACAGGAGTCGCAGTCGTTGTCTCTAAGAATAAGCGACGTCTCAACCCTAAACCCTCAGACCACAAAACCTCACACTGGCCGACACCCCACACCCTGAACCCTCAACTAACACTAAGAGGCTTCCGGTCCTGTTGCCATTGGCGCTCCAGAGCTTGCAGCAGCCATACAATTTACTATAATATAGACTGTAGACCCCTAGTAAGGTACCTTAAACCCTAGACTTAGACCCTTCAACTTCCGATGACTCGGATACGACGACACGGTACTGCTGGTCGTAGTTGCGATATGTTCTGCCATTTGTCGTGCTACTGCGATCCGTCGCCTCGAACCGGACGGCGGAAAACCTCCCGAAGGGGATGAGCACACACAGAACTCCCAACCCAGTGGCGGAGAGGGGATGAAACTAAACTCCGAGGGGTTGAGAATATGGTCTGGTTTAGGGTTTAGGGTTTAGGCTTTAGGGGTTTAGGGTTTAGGATTTAGGGGTTTAGGGGTTTAGGGATTAGGGCCCGACGGAACATCACGAGGTGCAGAAGAAGGAAAGTCTTCAACAGCTCAGCATTGGCCCAGAAACACGATGCCTCTAAGTTCTCACAATGCATGCAAGTGCTGAGATATTATGTGACAGCAGATGTCCTTCTCGCAAATATCCCCACAATTTCACTCCATGGCCCAACGATTCCTCGGATGTTAGCCGCGATTTTGGTTTTACATCGGAATTGGAGATTCGCAAGTGGACTTCAGTTGCAAAGGCCGACTTTCTTCCCTGCATCGGCGCTGCAACATCTGCACCTGCTTTTTGCAAAAAAAACCTTGTGACAAGTGGACAGTTGATCGCTGCCGAATACTGTATCATGGCCTACGGATCGGAGAACAATCGGCCACCGCTTCACAGGTCAAACCCTAAACCCGAAGCCCTAAACCGCATCTCTTCACAGATCAAAGCTCTGGTGCTCAGAATTATCATCGGATGACTTCCAGCGAGACGAATCAGCCGAGTCGGAGCTGTGCAAACGGAAAAACACCCGAAACAAATAGAAAAGCCAGCAACATCGCCGCTGTTGCCGTCAAACCGGCCATTGTACAACCAGGTGAGCTACGGCGGTTTTTCCAAGGGGCAAAGTCAGTCAGTTTGTACTTGAAAGCTCTTGAACCCAAATCTTCAGGGTTGAAACTCTCTGGCATTCGGACGGCAACAGCGCAAAAAGCATGCTTGACCAAAGACTTGTGCAAGTTTGCCACTTCGAAGAAGCAACAATGCGGTCCTCTGTCAACGTCACCGGTCAGGTCCACTGGTTCATCGTAGACCACGCCTGAACAGCACGTCCAATTAAAGAACTCATCGCCTCTTGAACACGGGCTCGCAGTAGACTTTCGCTGCACTTGGGCCTCGCAACGCCGATGGGGTGGGAACCAGCCGAAGAAGCCCATGGTGTGACGTTGTGGTCGTGATTTTGTTGGCTCAAACTCAGGAGATCCCATTCCAATGACAACTGCAAAGTCGAGGGGCATTGTGCCTTGCAATAGCTTTCTGTGGCAACTCACCTCCGTACTGCGATGCCGGTGATCTCTGAACAGCCAAAACACCACAGAAGCCGGGATGGATCGTCCAAGGCCTTCCCAACTTGTACTCGAAAATCACAGGAGTGCTTTTGCGCCCGGAAACCCAGAGAAGGAGAACCAGTCGCGGGAGGCTCATTGGAGAAGGCTGTCCTATCCAGGGGACGGACGAAAGATGCTCGCCTTTGGTGCCAAATCTCAGACGACCGCCGCAGCTTCAACAGATCCCCCCGTGAACACTTCTTGGTGCCACGGAGCAAGACCTCCATCCCTGAGCTGTGCCGAGCTTGTGCCTGCGCATGTGGATTTTGGTGCCTGAACCTAGCGCACAGCGCCGATCCGCCTCCTCCTGGCTGAAGGCCCTCGCATTCCAGAGTCGGATGGTCTCCAAGTCCTCATTCTCCAAACGCCTCTCTCAGCGCCGTGTAGGCCTTGTTGATGCGCTGAAAAGCCTGTGCAGAATTCGCACATGAAAGATGCCAGAATCTATCCTCACGCACTACAGCTCTCATGTGAGTGAGGCCACTCGAGTTGGCAGGCTTCCTCAAACACTCGGTATTTCGGGCTTTGCGCCATCAACTGTCTGGTGCTTAGTAGGGAATGGGGGAACTTATCCCGATACTAGTCCCTATATAAACCCCAATAGTAGTCTCCATAATCCATTCCCCCATTCCCTACTAAGAACCAGAGAGTCAACCCTTCGGGAACTCTGCTTAGGGCTTCGGCAAAGCTCCCTAGGCTCCCCAAACCCTAAACCCTAAACCCTAAACCCTAAACCCTTTTGAAGAGCTGCCTCGGTAGCTCTTCCCACGTCCTGCGGGGCTTCGGCCGGGCTTTCGGCCTATGAGGACAGGAAGCCAGAGTTTAGGCTTCAAAGGATAAAAGATAAGGGGTTTAGGGTTTAGGGATTAGGGATAAGGGGTTAAGGGGTTTAGGGTTTAGGGATTAGGGATAAGGGGTTTAGGGTTTAGGGATTAGGGTTTAGGGTTTAGGTTTAGGGTTTAGGGTGGGGCCGTGGCAGGTTTCGGCATTGAGCTACAATACCACGACGACGAAGACACGCAGGACACCGACGCCGACGCTGACACCAGGACGAGGACGGCAAGGAGGAGGGTGAAGGTTCGCTTTGCACATGGCCGGCTTTAGTCCAGCATGTTCATGACCGTGTCCCATTTAAAGGCATCTTCGAAAGAGCTGTGCATCGACTGCTGCATTCATGCAACAGGCGGTGTCCTCGCTGTTCTTGTCTGGATGATACCTGGCCGGAAAGACTCCAAACCCAAAGCCCTAAACCCGAAGCCGACGACAGGCAAGTTGAGCAAGGCTCAAGCTTTCAGTTGCTGGCATCCCGGGATCCGGCCAAATGCAGGGGTCCCCTCAGACAAGGTTTGGGGTGGAGATACGTTTAATGAACTATACTAACTCTATACTATACTATATTAAGAACTATGAAGGCAATGCTACTCCGAGATAATCCGAGCCCTATACTACCCTAAACCCTTAACCCTAAACCCTAAACCCAAAACCCCAGCCCACTACCCCTGTGAAACTGCAGAAGAGCCGGGCCTCAGCGCGAGCCTTCGGAAGCTCTGGCGAACTTCCTCCCGGGATTTTGGGGTGCTTTTTGCAAGGTACAGGGATCCTCCTAGGCTTCAGAACAGTATAACGGTGTATAAGGGAGTTTCCGAAAACAGGTGACCCTAATATAGTACCCTAAAAAGTAGGATCCTTATTATAAGGACCCCAAAGTAAGATACCCTTAATTTTCGGAAACTCCCATAACGGTATAACTATTAGAAATCGTATTCTAACTCTGATTTCTAGAGTTTTATAACTAACTGTATACTGTATAACTATTAGAAATCTGATTTTAACTATGATTTCTAAGGTTACGAATTGCTCTTGCTGCCATTGTTGCTACTACTACTACTGCTATCTTTACTGTCTTTACTATTGTCAGAATTACAGCAGCTACCATGAATAACATGTGGGCGCAGGTCCGTGCGCGAAATAGCCAGGTCCTTCAGGTTTCGGCCCTAGGCCTTGTCTGTGGCCCAGAAGGCCTACCTCTAGCTTCGGCCGTCATGACGGCTCCTAAAGAAGCGCAAAGAAGCCTGAAAGACTACTCCGTGTGCAGTCCTCCACAGAAGCCGTCTCAGGCAGGCCCAGCTGAGCGAAGTGAGGCTTTAACAGAGGATCTGCCAGCCTGGCTCGTCAAGCTTAAGGCGGCTACATCGCTCAAAACACATGGAAAGCTGGGTGATGCTGGGTCTGAATGGCATGTGCCACTACGTGGGGCACCAGACGCTGGGAGAGACAACGCAATCGAACAGTAATATAGGGGCCTCAAAAATTAGAATAGGGTTTTTGGGGCCCATTATACTACAATTATCATCAGGAAGCCAAAATAGTATTGGTAATTACTTAAGCCCCAAAAATTATAGCACCCGTATAAATCCCTTATAGTAGCCCTTATCGGCCCCTTTAAAGGAACCCTTTAGTAATTATTTAGGCCCCTACAGTATGAACTTCGAAAGCTACCTTGCTTTGGAACACGTCGTCTCCGGGTTTGGCGCCGCACCTGGCGAGGGGTCGCCGTGAGTTACGCCAGCCAGCGCAGTGTTCCGGAGATGGTTTAAAGGAATAGGGTTAAGGGGTTGAGGGCTTAGAGATTAGGGTTTAGGGTTTAAGGTTTAGGGATTAGGGCTGATTAGGGTTTTTTTTAAATGCAATGACCTTTCTCCGCAGCGACAGGTCTGCCTCTTGAGAGGCTTGTACTAAAGCAGCCAACCTTCCTAACCTCAAGATTTGAAGTCAGGCAGTTGGTCAGCAACGAGGAAAACCACACACTGTCAGGGCAGGTAGAACATCTGGTTGTGGATATCTTGTTCAGAATCATCTTCTTCATGTGGAGGAACTGGTACCAGCCAAGAGGATGTAGTAGTGCTCGTTGTAGAAGATGACGACGATGCTTCTCCTTCAGGTACCTCTGCACTCACATTCTCATCCACCGGCTCCCTCCATATCCCCAAAAGTTCACCTCGGAGAGCACGTTCAACCGACGTGTTTCCCACCGCAACCTCTGCAGAGGACACAGGCGTTTCACCAGGCGCGTTGACGGGTGTAGGGCAAGGAGGACCACGTGGAGCATCACCAGGTACACCATTCTCATCACAAGCCCACGAGCTGTCCAAGCTCGGAGGAGAAACTGGTTCCTCAGAGCTGCTCCCCGACGAACGTCTCTCCACTGAGGCTTCATCCGTAATGCTCACCTCCTCCCGCGGCGTTGAAGCCGCCGCCTCGCTAGCGACCACCGAGGGTGATGACGGCGCATGTTGTAGTGGCATACCGGCAGACGGGAAGTGCTGATCAGCTGGTACCAGCCCCGTCTGAAGATGACGGTCAGCCACATGCACCAAATCGTCCCTATAGTTGCGAGCCCAACTGTAAATGCGCCACCGTAGGTCCTCAGAGACGGGGTAGCGCCTAACAGGCAAATATCCGCGAGGAACGAGCCGACGTTGAAGCACTCCCAGAATGACGTCGCGGGCCTGAACGCTCTCATCGAGGCGACGAAGAAGACATCCCAAGGCCCATCTAGCTTCGGGTCCTCTCCCCTCAAGTTGATGCTGATCTAACATCTGCATCATTGCTTGAAGCCGGTGGAGTGTTTGCTGAGGAACAGCAGCTTCTTGCAAACTCGCCACCTCCGCGTTCGTGAGCTCCATGCGCAGATCCGTCATCGGTTGTGCCGGACCGACCGTCGGGAAGAGTCCATGGTTCGGTGGGTGGGACGAAGAGGAGGTCGTGCTTGTGGTAGACAACCATCCCATCCACTGAAAATCTTCCCACCATGGAGACAAGGATGTGCTCGTACTACTCACCAATCCAGAGTCACTTCGTCCCACAAGGAAGAAGCCAAACGAAGAAGAGGAGGTAGAGGTGCTCGTTGTTGTGGATCTGCCCGGCGACCAAGAAGACGCGGAGGTAGTGTTGTCTGCATGGTTTCCTTCAAAACCATTCCAGTTCCACCACTGCTGCCACTCATCAGGGGTCCACCAACCAAGGTCAGCCCATGGGTTAGACTCAGCAGTGGCCTCCTCACCTTCTGTGGGATTGCCTGGCTCTGGCGCATCCTCCACCATGCGTGTTGCAGCTGCTTGATCTCGCTCAGCTTTCTGAGCGATGTAGTCCTTCAACCAGCGCGGCTTCCATTCACCCCGAAAGTAAGAGGACAGACGCGCCTCTTTTTTGAGACTTCTACGCAGCCCTCTTCCACCCACATGTCTGCGATGTTCTTCCGCAGTCCTCGGTCTATCAACCCATACACCATGGTGCCAGAATCCAGCCGTGGGCGGGGTACTCGAGTTAGAAGAAGAAGCAGCGTCATCCCCTTCTTCTTCCCCGGCCGTCGTGGAGGCTTCATCTCTAAGGAGAGATAGGCCGGTTTAAGGTTTGGGGTTTAGGGTTTAGGGGCTACATGGTCTGATCTCTCTTGTAAGTCCCTCAGCGACACAATTAGAAAACGGCACAAGCGGGACAGGACGCATTGTTGGAACGACAGCACATCCCCACAACACCGAGAACCGAGAAGGCGCATTGGTCCTATTCCTGAAAAATAGCATCGACCATCAGGCAGTCGCACTTTTTGGTAGAGCTCTCAGATGTCGCTTGTGCTCTTTGCAGCATGGTTCGGGGCAACGCCTCTAGGTTTGCTTAGCGGGGGTTCAAGACCAGCTGACCCTGAATTGCATAGCTACGTGGTTCTCGGGTCGTTGTGCCTTCCCGCACAAAACGGATGGAACCCTGGCACCTGCAGCTCCCCACGGGCTGTACGGCAAGCCCAAGGCCTGAGCCAAAATGAAATTGGATTCCCTGCCTTCATACGGTTGATGCTATAAATCCTGCATTACCCGTAATAAGGAATATACCATAACTCCCAGAGTTTAAGGTCCTTAAGGTAATGGGGGATTTATATCATCAACCGTATTATGTCTTCGGTAGGAGCCTACTCAGTCAGCTTCTGCCCTGCGATGCCTTCACCCATGAACCATGCATGGCAAAGGCTCGCAACTTGCAGTGCCAGTCGCCCGAACTTGGCCCGAGAAGTCGACACCTCAAACCGAAACTGTAAACCCTCGCACTTCAGCCCGAAACTTTCAATTCAGCCCGAAACTGTCAAGACGAAGCCCCAAAGCCACTACTGCATTTCAAGCCTTGCACCCTCAAGTCCTCCCCAGCCTCAGGCTAATCCCTTCCACTCTAAACCCTAAACCCTAAACCCCTAAACCCCTAAACCCCTAAACCCCTAAACCCCTAAACCCCTAAACCCCTAAACCCCTAAACCCCTAAACCCTAAACCCCTAAACCCAAAACCCCTAAACCCAAAACCCCTAAACCCCTAAACCAAACACTCTCATCCCTACCTCCTGCACCGCAGGGCGGAGGCGCAGTTCGACGAAGTCCATGGCCCTGGCATCCTCGCAGCTCGTGAACTTCAGGCATTCGTCGGAAAAAGCTGAAGGTGTTCAGTTTAGGGTTTACGGTTTAGGGTTTAGGGAGGCTAAGTGGTGGACTCTTTTTTGAGAGCTCCATCCCGGCTTGGTAACTAGGTCATAATTACAGCCATTTACAAGTAAGTGCATGTCTAGTATTCCCTACTGTTTCAATTGACGGTACTGTCAATAGTAATACCATTTTATTCCTGACCCGAAACCCAACACTCCGGTAATGCTTCAAGTCAAAGGTGCACCTGCCGCGGATGTTTGGTCGACACACCCTAAACCCCTGAACCCTAAGGGCGAAGTCCCCAGTGACCAGAAGCACTTTTCGGTGAAGCTTTTCTGCCTTTGAAGCCCCGCCTTCGAGACGAAAGCTCTATAGTGCAAATTCGTACGTACCTGCATACATACAGACAGACATGCATGCATAAAACAAACACACATATATAGACATACAGACATACCGGCATGCATGCATACATACATACATACCTACGTACGTACGTACGTACATACATACATACATACATACATACATACGTACGCACACAGACATAGAACTCCAGGTGTACATGTGCATATCAAATGCAGACATCTGAAATGAAGAACTAGGGTAACTAGGCACCACAGTATGCAAGACGATCCAATGCAAGTCCGCCAGAAAAATGAACTGCGCTCACATCAATATACACGTCAATGCTGTCCAAATGCCGCAACGGACTTTGAAGCAAAGCACCCCTGGGGCCAGCATCAGCAGCATCGGTGGCACCCTTGGGGCAGCATCAGCAGCATCAAAACAGGCTCGTTTCTCTTACCAAAACCCTGCCGAAAGACGCTGACGTCACCGGAAAAGATAGTCATATGTAATAACATACAGACAACATGTACTAATACTTCCTAATATGCATCGCAAAAGCCAAAGCCCTTGAATCCCATAAGCCCTTTAAACACAGGCGCTGGACTCCTAGACCCGAGGGGACCTGCCGGATTGCTGCCAGGACCAGGGCCGCATCCTGCACAGCGTTTCGGGTGGCCTTTTGCCCGTACTAGAATGGGGTTCCCTTTAAGGGCACTCTAGGGTTCTATCATAGGGTAGGGTTTAGGGTTTAAGGTTTAGAATTTAGGCCTAGGCTTCCTGAACCTGACCCGGAGCCCTGAGCACTGAAGTGCCCTAATCCTCCATGGTCCATGCACGAGATCTCAGATACCCAGCTTGACCAGCTGGCGAGCAGAAGAAAGCTTGTGGATGCATGATGCAAGCAGGTGGTTTGCCAATATGGCAGTTGCTGTAGCTGAAGCTTGCATCCGCTCATGTTTGCTGACAGTAGGTCGAGGGGTGCCGGCGCTTGGGAACCCCCTAACCCCTAAACCCCTAAAACCCCTAACCCCCCACCCCCCAACCCCCAATCCCCGGACCCCAAACCCTAGAACCCTGAACTCTAAACCCGAATACCGACAAAGCCCTCCTGCACGTGCGGCTCAAGGAGCGCCAGCACCAAGCCACAGTTCTGAGCAGCCGCGAAGGCGACCTCGGATAGGGCTTTTTATAATTCGGATAGGGTTTAGGGTTTGGGGTTCAGGCCCTAGACGGTGTATATGGCCATTCTAGGGCTCATAGGCTTTTTTTCGGGTTATATAAGGCTTTACGGTTTGGGTTTGGGAGGAACTCTACGGGCAGGGCTGAAGCCTCACGTTTTCTCTAATTTCGGCTTTGGAGTTCAGGGAGCTTCAGCCATTCTTGACGGGGCTCACTTCCTCCGTCTCTAAACGCCAGGATTCAAGGTGAAGGGCTTTATGATCTTGGGGGGCTCTTGGCTTTACTTGTGGTAGCAGTAGAGTCTTGAGGCTCGTGGTTGATATTCTTGAGACCTGGGATTCGGGGCAACATGAAGGTTGATGCTTCAAGGAAGAAGACCCAGACTTGCAAATCTTTTGCCTGGAACTGAAGTTTTTTTGCAGACGACGCATAACGCCGCAACTTGCACATATGCAAACATGAACACGGAGGACGAAGAAACAGAACAACAAAAGACACCTCAAAAACGAAAAACAACATCAAGAACGGCAGAAGAAGCATGTGCAGCTAGCAAAAAGAAGCAGCATGAGCAGCTGTGGCGCCTGAAGCAGGCGGAGCAGCGGCAGCACTAATCGTGTTGGTACAGATACTACTCGCAATGGGGACAATAGGAGGCGCGGTAGGAATTGCAACAGATATTGGTACAAGAAGGTTGCAACTCAAAGAGCTGAGTCCTGGGATTCAGGCTTCATAATCGCCGCAAAACTGTCGGGCGTAGCGTAAGGCCTGCGGCAAGTTGGAGAAGGTTTCAGGGCAAAGAATTCGCTTGTGTGACAGCTTGAAGCTTTGGCGGGCTCAGAGCTTTGGCACAGGATTGATACAAGGCGCATCGTGATCTACCCTGCCAACACGTGCACGAGCAACTATGAAAGGATGACAATGATGAAGATGCTGATGAAGATGCTGCTGATGATGATGATGATGCTGATGTTGAGGATGATGACGACGATGATGGTGATGATGACGATGATGGCGATGCTGACGATGATGACGATGACGATGGCGATTGTGGTGATGGTGATGGTAGTGGTGATGATGATGCTGATGATGATGATGATGATGACGATGGTAATAACGATTACGATGATGATGATGATGGTGACGGTGACGTTGATGGTCATGACGATGACGATGATGGTGATGATGGTGATGATGATGATGATGATGATGACGATGACGATGATGACGAAGGTGAGGAGGATCACGAGGAGGAGGAGGAGGAGAATGATGACAATGCAGATGACGATGAGGACGGGAACGATAATGATGATCGCAATCATGACACGACCAGCATTCTGAGAAGCTCATGGGGATCGTTAGCAGTTAGCACTGTTGCTGTTGCCGAAGCAACCTGTACTCTCCCGCAAGCCTCCCCTGTCTTCTTCACCGCTGTCAAGACTACGTCCCTGTCGGCCTGGCATGTTCGGATTTTGTGGAAGTCGATCGTCGCTTGCAATAGCAGGAGGCTCAAATCCAGATTGAAGCTCGTTCTAGGGCAAAGGTTCTTGTGCTAGACTCTGCTAGACTACGGGAGGGCTTGGACGTCAGCCATGGGCGGCATCTGACTCTCGAACTCTTCGTCGACCCTTGCCTGTAGCTCTGCCGACGCGAATTCCAGGGCCCAGCCCTCCTCACAGTGCAGTGACAGTCTATCTCTGCTTCCTCGCCACAAGACCGCCTTCAGCCATGCGCTGCGATGAACGGTTGCTATCGAAATCCTGAGGTTTCACTGAAGATTGACAAAGCCTGGTTAGTGCTGACTTTTCGTGCGCGGCAGCTGCACCATTGTGCATTCCTGCAAAAACACGGCAGCACGACTTGGCTGCAAGTTCAAGCGTCTTCTGCACATTGCAATTTCACGTAAATGAGCATGCCATGCAAACACAAGCAGCTGGATATTCTAACCTTGCCTTCATTGCCAGACTCACAAGAACAAGTCTACTGATGAAGCTTTATGTTGGGGAGTAAAATGAAGGCGGTCATAAGATCAGCTGAATTGCTAGGGAAGCTTGGAGGCTTTGCCCCCGGCATCCGATTCTACTACATCACTTCAGGAAAGAACACAGGAACGCTAGCATAAGCGAGGCCTTTGCATTACCCGGGCCAGAGGAACCACGTGCCAGTATCAGCAACTCCGTTACATGTATCTGAGAGCCTCTGCAGACACATGTAAGCGAAGGCGTCGATGTCAGCACCACCATGACTATGACTATACCTATACGTACAATATGGAGCAGGCGTACCATATTCTTCATGATTAACCTCGTGAACTGTAAAGATTTGGGATCAGCGGGCTTTGCAAGAGCTCTTAATTAATATAGGGGCCTTAATAATTAGAATAGGGTTTTGGGGTTCATTATACCATAACTATAATAAGGAACCCCCAAAATAGTGTAGGTAATTTAGGCCCCCATATTAACCTGTACAGATTTCGCCATGCAGGCGCTTGCCCCTGGAGCCGAAACCCTGGGAACTTCGAAACCCAAGCTCTGAAGCCTAAACCCCAAACCCTACAAGCCTAAACCCTGGGCCATATATGGTCACGCGCTCCGCGGCCCCCCCCCTCCCCCCCCCTCCATGGTCTATGGTCCAGGATGGCCCCCCTCCTGTGGGATGGAGTGGGGGGTCCCTCTTCCCCCTGTGGGGTTGTTGCGGGGGTTTTGGGTCTAGCTTAAGCTTTTGAGTTTTGGGTTTTGGGTTAAAAGGTATAAGGCTTCAAGTCGACAAGGGCTCAGGGAGGATTGGGG